>OU612059.1:72511584-72655774 GCA_914767635.1 Melanostoma mellinum | reverse complement strand
TAAAGTCAAATTTATAGTTAAATTTAAAGTCAAATTTAAAGTCAAATTTAAAGTTAAATTTAAAGTTAAATTTAAAGTTAAATTTAAAGCTAAATTTAAAGTCAAATTGAAAGTTAAATTTAAAGTTAAATTTAAAGTTGAATTTAAAGTTAAATTTAAAGTTAGATTTAAAGTTAAATTTAAAGTTAAATTTAAAGCTAAATTTGAAGTCAAATTGAAAGTTGAATTTAAAGTTAAATTTAAAGCTAAATTTAAAGCTAAATTTAAAGTCAAATCTTAAGTTAAAATTCAAATTTAAAGTTTAATTTAAAGTCAAATTTAAAGTCAAATTTAAAGTCAAATTTAAAGTAAAATTTAAAGTTAATCTTAAAGTTAAATTTAAAGTTGAATTTTTAGTCAAATTTCAAGTTAGATTTAAAGTTAAATTTAAAGTTAAATTTAAAGTTAAATTTAAAGTTAAATTTTAAGTCAAATTTGACGTTAAATTTAAAGTTAAATTTAAAGTCAAATTTAAAGTTAAATTTAAAGTAAAATTTAAAGTCAAATTTAAAGTCAAATTTAAAGTTAAATTTAAAGTTAAATTTAAAGTTAAAT
The DNA here is from genome assembly GCA_914767635.1 of Melanostoma mellinum. Lineage (NCBI taxonomy): Eukaryota > Metazoa > Arthropoda > Insecta > Diptera > Syrphidae > Melanostoma > Melanostoma mellinum. Next base: position 72,655,180 of record OU612059.1, on the reverse strand, counting down.
TTAAACTCAAATTTAGTGTTAAATTGTTTTAATTGTTTAAAGTTAAATTTAAAGTTAAATTTAAAAATAAATTTAAACTTAAACTTAAAGTTAAATTTGAAGTTAAATTTAAAGTCAAATTTAAAGTAAATTTTAAAGTCAAATTTAAAGTCAAATTTAAAGTTAAATTTAAAGTTAAATTTAAAGTTAAATTTAAAGTCAAATTTAAAGTAAAATTTAAAGTCAAATTCAAAGTCAAATTTAAAGTTAAATTTAAAGTTAAATTCAAAGTCAAATTTAATGTTAAATTTAAAGTCAAATTTAAAGTTAAATTTAAAGTTGAATTTAAAGTTAAATTTGAAGTTAAATTTAAAGTAAAATTTAAAGTTAGATTAAATTAAAAGTTTAATTTAAAGTCAAATTTATAGTTAAATTTAAAGTCAAATTTAAAGTCAAATTTAAAGTTAAATTTAAAGTTAAATTTAAAGTTAAATTTAAAGCTAAATTTAAAGTCAAATTGAAAGTTAAATTTAAAGTTAAATTTAAAGTTGAATTTAAAGTAAGATTTAAAGTTAAATTTGAAGTCAAATTTAAAGTTTAATTTAAAGTTAAATTTAAAGCTAAATTTAAAGCTAAATTTAAAGTCAAATCTTAAGTTAAAATTCAAAGTTTAATTTAAAGTTTAATTTAAAGTCAAATTTAAAGTCAAATCTTAAGTTAAAATTCAAAGTTAAATTTAAAGTCAAATTTTAAGTCAAATTTAAAGTCAAATTAAAAGTAAAATTTAAAGTTAAATTTAAAGTTCAATTTAAAGTTAAATTTAAAGTTAAATTTATAGTTGAATTTAAAGTTAAATTTAAAGTAAGATTTAAAGTTAAATTTAAAGTTAAATTTGAAGTCAAATTGAAAGTTGAATTTAAAGTTAAATTTAAAGCTTAATTTAAAGCTAAATTTAAAGTCAAATCTTAAGTTAAAATTCAAAGTTAAATTTAAAGTTTAATTTAAAGTCAAATTTAAAGTTAAATTTAAAGTTGAATTTTTAGTCAAATTTCAAGTTAGATTTAAAGTAAAATTTAAAGTTTAACTTAAAGTTAAATTTAAAGTAAAATTTAAAGTCAAATTTAAAGTCAAATTTAAAGTTAAATTTAAAGTTAAATTTAAAGTTAAATTTAAAGTTAAATTTAAAGTTAAATTTAAACTCAAATTAAGTGTTAAATTGTTTTAATTGTTTAAAGTTAAATTTAAAGTTAAATTTAAAAATAAATTAAAAGTTAAACTTAAAGTTAAATTTAAAGTTAAATTTAAAGTCAAATTTAAAGTAAAATTTAAAGTCAAATTTAAAGTCAAATTTAAATTTAAATTTAAAGTTAAATTTAAAGTTAAATTTAAAGTCAAATTTAAAGTAAATTTTAAAGTCAAATTTAAAGTTAAATTTAAAGTTAAATTTAAAGTCAAATTTAATGTTAAATTTAAAGTCAAATTTAAAGTTAAATTTAAAGTTGAATTTAAAGTTTAATTTAAAGTCAAATTTAAAGTCAAATTTAAAGTTAAATTTAATTAAATTTAAAGTTTAATTTAAAGTTCAATTAAAAGTTAAATTTAAAGTTGAATTTTTAGTCAAATTTCAAGTTAGATTTAAAGTTAAATTTAAAGTTAAATTTAAAGTTAAATTTAAAGTCAAATTTAAAGTCAAATTTAAAGTTAAATTTAAAGTCAAATTTAAAGTTAAATTTAAAGTAAAATTTAAAGTCAAATTTAGTGTTGAATTGTTTTAATTGTTTAAAGTTAAATTTAAAGTTAAATTTAAAAATAAATTTAAAGTTAAACTTAAAGTTAAATTTAAAGTTAAATTTAAAGTAAAATTTAAAGTCAAATTTAAAGTCAAATTTAAAGTTAAATTTAAAGTTAAATTTAAAGTTAAATTTAAAGTCAAATTTAAAGTAAAATTTTAAGTCAAATTCAAAGTCAAATCTAAAGTTAAATTTAAAGTTAAATTTAAAGTTAAATTTAAAGTCAAATTTAATGTTAAATTTAAAGTCAAATTTAAAGTTAAATTTAAAGTTGAATTTCAAGTTAAATTTAAAGTTTAATTAAAAGTAAAATTTAGAGTTAGATTAAATTTATAGTTAAATTTTAAGTCAAATTTAAAGTCAAATTTAAAGTTAAATTTAAAGTTAAATTTAAAGTTCAATTTAAAGTTAAATTTAAAGTTAAATTTATAGTTGAATTTAAAGTTAAATTTAAAGTAAGATTTAAAGTTAAATTTAAAGTTAAATTTGAAGTCAAATTTAAAGTTGAATTTAAAGTTAAATTTAAAGCTTAATTTAAAGCTAAATTTAAAGTCAAATCTTAAGTTAAAATTCAAAGTTAAATTTAAAGTTTAATTTAAAGTCAAATTTAAAGTTAAATTTAAAGTTGAATTTTTAGTCAAATTTCAAGTTAGATTTAAAGTAAAATTTAAAGTTAAACTTAAAGTTAAATTTAAAGTTAAATTTAAAGTCAAATTTAAAGTAAAATTTAAAGTCAAATTTAAAGTCAAATTTAAAGTTAAATTTAAAGTAAAATTTAAAGTCAAATTTAAAGTCAAATTTAAAGTTAAATTTAAAGTTAAATTTAAAGTTAAATTTAAACTCAAATTAAGTGTTAAATTGTTTTAATTGTTTAAAGTTAAATTTAAAGTTAAATTTAAAAATAAATTAAAAGTTAAACTTAAAGTTAAATTTAAAGTTAAATTTAAAGTCAAATTTAAAGTAAATTTTAAAGTCAAATTTAAAGTTAAATTTAAAGTTAAATTTAAAGTTAAATTTAAAGTCAAATTTAATGTTAAATTTAAAATCAAATTTAAAGTTAAATTTAAAGTTGAATTTAAAGTTAAATTTAAAGTTTAATTTAAAGTCAAATTTAAAGTCAAATTTAAAGTTAAATTTTATTAAATTTAAAGTTTAATTTAAAGTTCAATTAAAAGTTTAATTTAAAGTTGAATTTTTAGTCAAATTTCAAGTTAGATTTAAAGTTAAATTTAAAGTTAAATTTAAAGTCAAATTTAAAGTTAAATTTAAAGTCAAATTTAAAGTCAAATTTAAAGTCAAATTTAAAGTCAAATTTAAATTTAAATTTAAAGTTAAATTTAAAGTTAAATTTAAAGTCAAATTTAAAGTAAATTTTAAAGTCAAATTTAAAGTTAAATTTAAAGTTAAATTTAAAGTTAAATTTAAAGTCAAATTTAATGTTAAATTTAAAGTCAAATTTAAAGTTAAATTTAAAGTTGAACTTAAAGTTAAATTTAAAGTTTAATTTAAAGTCAAATTTAAAGTCAAATTTAAAGTTAAATTTTATTAAATTTAAAGTTTAATTTAAAGTTCAATTAAAAGTTAAATTTAAAGTCAAATTTAAAGTTAAATTTAAAGTCAAATTTAAAGTTAAATTTAAAGTAAAATTTAAAGTCAAATTTAGTGTTGAATTGTTTTAATTGTTTAAAGTTAAATTTAAAGTTAAATTTAAAAATAAATTTAAAGTTAAACTTAAAGTTAAATTTAAAGTTAAACTTAAAGTAAAATTTAAAGTCAAATTTAAAGTCATATTTAAAGTTAAATTTAAAGTTAAATTTAAAGTTAAATTTAAAGTCAAATTTAAAGTAAAATTAAAAGTCAAATTCAAAGTCAAATCTAAAGTTAAATTTAAAGTTAAATTTAAAGTTAAATTTAAAGTCAAATTTAATGTTAAATTTAAAGTCAAATTTAAAGTTAAATTTAAAGTTGAATTTCAAGTTAAATTTAAAGTAAAATTAAAAGTAAAATTTAGAGTTAGATTAAATTTAAAGTTAAATTTAAAGTTAAATTTAAAGTTTAATTTAAAGCTAAATTTAAAGTCAAATTTAAAGTTAAATTTAAAGTTAAATTTAAAGTTGAATTTAAAGTTAAATTTCAATTCAAATCTTAAGTTAAAATTCAAAGTTAAATTTAAAGTAAAATCTTATGTTGAATTTGAAGTCAAATTTAAAGTTACATTTAAAGTTAAATTTAAAGTTAAATTTAAAGTTGAATTTAAAGTAAAATTTAAAGTTAAATTTGAAGTCAAATTTAAAGTTGAATTTAAAGTTAAATTTAAAGCTAAATTTAAAGCTAAATTTAAAGTCAAATCTTAAGTTAAAATTCAAAGTTTAATTTAAAGTTTAATTTAAAGTCAAATTTAAAGTCAAATCTTAAGTTAAAATTCAAAGTTAAATTTAAAGTCAAATTTTAAGTCAAATTTAAAGTCAAATTTAAAGTTAAATTTAAAGTTAAATTTAAAGTTAAATTTAAAGTTCAATTTAAAGTTACATTTAAAGTTAAATTTATAGTTGAATTTAAAGTTAAATTTAAAGTAAGATTTAAAGTTAAATTTAAAGTTAAATTTGAAGTCAAATTTATAGTTGAATTTAAAGTTAAATTTAAAGCTTAATTTAAAGCTAAATTTAAAGTCAAATCTTAAGTTAAAATTCAAAGTTAAATTTAAAGTTTAATTTAAAGTCAAATTTAAAGTTAAATTTAAAGTTGAATTTTTAGTCAAATTTCAAGTTAGATTTAAAGTTAAATTTAAAGTTAAACTTAAAGTTAAATTTAAAGTTAAATTTAAAGTCAAATTTAAAGTAAAATTTAAAGTCAAATTTAAAGTCAAATTTAAAGTTAAATTTAAAGTAAAACTTAAAGTCAAATTTAAAGTTAAATTTAAAGTTAAATTTAAAGTCAAATTTAGTGTTAAGTTGTTTTAATTGTTTAAAGTTAAATTTAAAGTAAAATTTAAAAATAAATTTAAAGTTAAACTTAAAGTTAAATTTAAAGTTAAATTCAAAGTCAAATTTAAAGTAAAATTTAAAGTCAAATTTAAAGTCAAATTTAAAGTTAAATTTAAAGTTAAATTTAAAGTTAAATTTAAAGTCAAATTTAAAGTAAAATTTAAAGTCAAATTCAAAGACAAATTTAAAGTTAAATTTAAAGTTAAATTTAAAGTTAAATTTAAAGTCAAATTTAATGTTAAATTTAAAGTCAAATTTAAAGTTAAACTTAAAGTTGAATTTAAAGTTAAATTTAAAGTTAAATTTAAAGTTGAATTTAAAGTTGAATTTAAAGTTAAATTTAAAGCTAAATTTAAAGTCAAATTTAAAGTTAAATTTAAAGTTAAATTTAAAGTTGAATTTAAAGTTAAATTTCAAGTCAAATCTTAAGTTAAAACTCAAAGTTAAATTTAAAGTAAAATCTTATGTTGAATTTAAAGTCAAATTTAAAGTTATATTTAAAGTTAAATTTAAGGTTAAATTTAAAGTTGAATTTAAAGTAAAATTTATAGTTAAATTTGAAGTCAAATTTAAAGTTGAATTTAAAGTTAAATTTAAAGCTAAATTTAAAGCTCAATTTAAAGTCAAATCTTAAGTTAAAATTCAAAGTTTAATTTAAAGTTTAATTTAAAGTCAAATTTAAAGTTAAATTTAAAGTTGAATTTTAAGTCAAATTTCAAGTTAGATTTAAAGTTAAATTTAAAGTTAAACTTAAAGTCAAATTTAAAGTCAAATTTAAAGTTAAATTTAAAGTTAAATTTAAAGTTAAATTTAAACTCAAATTAAGTGTTAAATTGTTTTAATTGTTTAAAGTTAAATTTAAAGTTAAATTTAAAAATAAATTAAAAGTTAAACTTAAAGTTAAATTTAAAGTTAAATTTAAAGTCAAATTTAAAGTAAAATTTAAAGTCAAATTTAAAGTCAAATTTAAATTTAAATTTAAAGTTAAATTTAAAGTTAAATTTAAAGTCAAATTTAAAGTAAATTTTAAAGTCAAATTTAAAGTTAAATTTAAAGCTAAATTTAAAGTCAAATTTAATGTTAAATTTAAAGTCAAATTTAAAGTTAAATTTAAAGTTGAATTTAAAGTTTAATTTAAAGTCAAATTTAAAGTCAAATTTAAAGTTAAATTTAATTAAATTTAAAGTTTAATTTAAAGTTCAATTAAAAGTTAAATTTAAAGTTGAATTTTTAGTCAAATTTCAAGTTAGATTTAGAGTTAAATTTAAAGTTAAATTTAAAGTCAAATTTAAAGTTAAATTTAAAGTCAAATTTAAAGTCAAATTTAAAGTTAAATTTAAAGTCAAATTTAAAGTTAAATTTAAAGTAAAATTTAAAGTCAAATTTAGTGTTGAATTGTTTTAATTGTTTAAAGTTAAATTTAAAGTTAAATTTAAAAATAAATTTAAAGTTAAACTTAAAGTTAAATTTAAAGTTAAATTTAAAGTAAAATTTAAAGTCAAATTTAAAGTCATATTTAAAGTTAAATTTAAAGTTAAATTTAAAGTTAAATTTAAAGTCAAATTTAAAGTAAAATTTTAAGTCAAATTCAAAGTCAAATCTAAAGTTAAATTTAAAGTTAAATTTAAAGTTAAATTTAAAGTCAAATTTAATGTTAAATTTAAAGTCAAATTTAAAGTTAAATTTAAAGTTGAATTTCAAGTTAAATTTAAAGTTAAATTAAAAGTAAAATTTAGAGTTAGATTAAATTTAAAGTTAAATTTTAAGTCAAATTTAAAGTCAAATTTAAAGTTAAATTTAAAGTTCAATTTAAAGTTAAATTTAAAGTTAAATTTATAGTTGAATTTAAAGTTAAATTTAAAGTTAAATTTGAAGTCAAATTTAAAGTTGAATTTAAAGTTAAATTTAAAGCTTAATTTAAAGCTAAATTTAAAGTCAAATCTTAAGTTAAAATTCAAAGTTAAATTTAAAGTTTAATTTAAAGTCAAATTTAAAGTTAAATTTAAAGTTGAATTTTTAGTCAAATTTCAAGTTAGATTTAAAGTAAAATTTAAAGTTAAACTTAAAGTTAAATTTAAAGTTAAATTTAAAGTCAAATTTAAAGTAAAATTTAAAGTCAAATTTAAAGTCAAATTTAAAGTTAAATTTAAAGTAAAATTTAAAGTCAAATTTAAAGTCAAATTTAAAGTTAAATTTAAAGTTAAATTTAAAGTTAAATTTAAACTCAAATTAAGTGTTAAATTGTTTTAATTGTTTAAAGTTAAATTTAAAGTTAAATTTAAAAATAAATTAAAAGTTAAACTTAAAGTTAAATTTAAAGTTAAATTTAAAGTCAAATTTAAAGTAAAATTTAAAGTCAAATTTAAAGTCAAATTTAAATTTAAATTTAAAGTTAAGTTTAAAGTTAAATTTAAAGTCAAATTTTAAGTAAATTTTAAAGTCAAATTTAAAGTTAAATTTAAAGTTAAATTTAAAGTTAAATTTAAAGTCAAATTTAATGTTAAATTTAAAGTCAAATTTAAAGTTAAATTTAAAGTTGAATTTAAAGTTAAATTTAAAGTTTAATTTAAAGTCAAATTTAAAGTCAAATTTAAAGTTAAATTTTATTAAATTTAAAGTTTAATTTAAAGTTCAATTAAAAGTTAAATTTAAAGTTGAATTTTTAGTCAAATTTCAAGTTAGATTTAAAGTTAAATTTAAAGTTAAATTTAAAGTCAAATTTAAAGTTAAATTTAAAGTCAAATTTAAAGTCAAATTTAAAGTTAAATTTAAAGTCAAATTTAAAGTTAAATTTAAAGTAAAATTTAAAGTCAAATTTAGTGTTGAATTGTTTTAATTGTTTAAAGTTAAATTTAAAGTTAAATTTAAAAATAAATTTAAAGTTAAACTTAAAGTTAAATTTAAAGTTAAACTTAAAGTAAAATTTAAAGTCAAATTTAAAGTCATATTTAAAGTTAAATTTAAAGTTAAATTTAAAGTTAAATTTAAAGTCAAATTTAAAGTAAAATTTAAAGTCAAATTCAAAGTCAAATCTAAAGTTAAATTTAAAGTTAAATTTAAAGTTAAATTTAAAGTCAAATTTAATGTTAAATTTAAAGTCAAATTTAAAGTTAAATTTAAAGTTGAATTTCAAGTTAAATTTAAAGTAAAATTAAAAGTAAAATTTAGAGTTAGATTAAATTTAAAGTTAAATTTAAAGTTAAATTTAAAGTTTAATTTAAAGCTAAATTTAAAGTCAAATTTAAAGTTAAATTTAAAGTTAAATTTAAAGTTGAATTTAAAGTAAAATTTCAAGTCAAATCTTAAGTTAAAATTCAAAGTTAAATTTAAAGTAAAATCTTATGTTGAATTTGAAGTCAAATTTAAAGTTACATTTAAAGTTAAATTTAAAGTTAAATTTAAAGTTGAATTTAAAGTAAAATTTAAAGTTAAATTTGAAGTCAAATTTAAAGTTGAATTTAAAGTTAAATTTAAAGCTAAATTTAAAGCTAAATTTAAAGTCAAATCTTAAGTTAAAATTCAAAGTTTAATTTAAAGTTTAATTTAAAGTCAAATTTAAAGTCAAATCTTAAGTTAAAATTCAAAGTTAAATTTAAAGTCAAATTTTAAGTCAAATTTAATGTCAAATTTAAAGTTAAATTTAAAGTTAAATTTAAAGTTAAATTTAAAGTTCAATTTAAAGTTACATTTAAAGTTAAATTTATAGTTGAATTTAAAGTTAAATTTAAAGTAAGATTTAAAGTTAAATTTAAAGTTAAATTTGAAGTCAAATTTATAGTTGAATTTAAAGTTAAATTTAAAGCTTAATTTAAAGCTAAATTTAAAGTCAAATCTTAAGTTAAAATTCAAAGTTAAATTTAAAGTTTAATTTAAAGTCAAATTTAAAGTTAAATTTAAAGTTGAATTTTTAGTCAAATTTCAAGTTAGATTTAAAGTTAAATTTAAAGTTAAACTTAAAGTTAAATTTAAAGTTAAATTTAAAGTCAAATTTAAAGTAAAATTTAAAGTCAAATTTAAAGTCAAATTTAAAGTTAAATTTAAAGTAAAACTTAAAGTCAAATTTAAAGTTAAATTTAAAGTTAAATTTAAAGTCAAATTTAGTGTTAAGTTGTTTTAATTGTTTAAAGTTAAATTTAAAGTAAAATTTAAAAATAAATTTAAAGTTAAACTTAAAGTTAAATTTAAAGTTAAATTCAAAGTCAAATTTAAAGTAAAATTTAAAGTCAAATTTAAAGTCAAATTTAAAGTTAAATTTAAAGTTAAATTTAAAGTTAAATTTAAAGTCAAATTTAAAGTAAAATTTAAAGTCAAATTCAAAGACAAATTTAAAGTTAAATTTAAAGTTAAATTTAAAGTCAAATTTAATGTTAAATTTAAAGTCAAATTTAAAGTTAAATTTAAAGTTGAATTTAAAGTTAAATTTAAAGTTAAATTTAAAGTTGAATTTAAAGTTGAATTTAAAGTTAAATTTAAAGCTAAATTTAAAGTCAAATTTAAAGTTAAATTTAAAGTTAAATTTAAAGTTGAATTTAAAGTTAAATTTCAAGTCAAATCTTAAGTTAAAATTCAAAGTTAAATTTAAAGTAAAATCTTATGTTGAATTTAAAGTCAAATTTAAAGTTATATTTAAAGTTAAATTTAAGGTTAAATTTAAAGTTGAATTTAAAGTAAAATTTATAGTTAAATTTGAAGTCAAATTTAAAGTTGAATTTAAAGTTAAATTTAAAGCTAAATTTAAAGCTCAATTTAAAGTCAAATCTTAAGTTAAAATTCAAAGTTTAATTTAAAGTTTAATTTAAAGTTAAATTTAAAGTTGAATTTTAAGTCAAATTTCAAGTTAGATTTAAAGTTAAATTTAAAGTTAAACTTAAAGTTAAATTTAAAAAAAAAATTTAAAGTTTAATTTCAAGTTAAATTTAAAGTTGAATTTAAAGTCAAATTTAAAGTTAAATTTAAAGTCAAATTTAAAGTTAAATTTAAAGTTGAATTTAAAGTTGAATTTAAAGTTAAATTTAAAGCTAAATTTAAAGTCAAATTTAAAGTTAAATTTAAAGTTAAATTTAAAGTTGAATTCAAAGTTAAATTTCAAGTCAAATCTTAAGTTAAAATTCAAAGTTAAATTTAAAGTAAAATCTTATGTTGAATTTAAAGTCAAATTTAAAGTTATATTTAAAGTTAAATTTAAGGTTAAATTTAAAGTTGAATTTAAAGTTAAATTTAAAGCTAAATTTAAAGCTCAATTTAAAGTCAAATCTTAAGTTAAAATTCAAAGTTTAATTTAAAGTTTAATTTAAAGTCAAATTTAAAGTTAAATTTAAAGTTGAATTTTAAGTCAAATTTCAAGTTAGATTTAAAGTTAAATTTAAAGTTAAACTTAAAGTTAAATTTAAAAAAAAAATTTAAAGTTTAATTTCAAGTTAAATTTAAAGTTGAATTTAAAGTCAAATTTAAAGTTAGATTTAAAGTTAAATTTAAAGTTAAATTTAAAGTTGAATTTAAAGCTAAACTTAAAGTAAGATTTAAAGTTAAATTTAAAGTTAAATTTGAAGTCAAATTTAAAGTTGAATTTAAAGTTAAATTTAAAGTTTAATTTAAAGTCAAATTTAAAGTCATATTTAAAGTTAAATTTAAAGTTAAATTTAAAGCTATTTAAAGTTAAATTTAAAGTCAAATCTTAAGTTAAAATTCAAAGTTAAAGTTAAAGTTTAATTTAAAGTCAAATTTAAAGTAAAATTTAAAAACAAATTTAAAGTTAAATTTAAAGTTAAATTTGAAGTCAAATTTAAAGTTGAATTTAAAGTCAAATTGAAAGTTTAATTTAAAGTCAAATTTAATGTTAAATTTAAAGTTAAATTTAAAGTTAAATTTAAAGCTTAATTTAAAGTTGAATTTAAAGTCAAATTTAAAGTTAAACTTAAAGTTAAATTTAAAGTTAAATTTAAAGTCAAATTTAAAGTTAAATTTAAAGTTGAATTTAAAGTTGAATTTAAAGTTAAATTTGAATTTAAAGTAGAACTGAAAGTAAAATTTAAAGTTAAATTTAAAGTAAAATTTAAAGTTAGATTTTAAGCTAAATTTAAAGTTGAGTTTAAAGTTAAATTTAAAGTTAAATTTAAAGTTGAATTTAAAGTTAAATTTGAATTTAAAGTAGAATTGAAAGTTAAATTTAAAGTTAAATTTAAAGTAAAATTTAAAGTTAGATTTTAAGCTAAATTTAAAGTTGAATTTAAAGTTAAATTTAAAGTAAGATTTAAAGTTAAATTTAAAGTTAAATTTGAAGTCAAATTTAAAGTTGAATTTAAAGTTAAATTTAAAGCTAAATTTAAAGCTTAATTTTAAGTCAAATCTTAAGTTAAAATTCAAAGTTAAATTTAAAGTTTAATTTAAAGTCAAATTTAAAGTCAAATTTAAAGTCAAATTTAAAGGTCAATTTAAAGTTAAATTTAAAGTTCAATTTAAAGTTAAATTTAAAGTTGAATTTTTAGTCAAATTTCAAGTTAGATTTAAAGTTAAATTGAAAGTTAAATTTAAAGTTAAATTTAAAGTTAAATTTAAAGTCAAATTTAAAGTCAAATTTAAAGTCAAATTTAAAGTTAAATTTAAAGTCAAATTTAAAGTTAAATTTAAAGTTGAATTTTTAGTCAAATTTCAAGTTAGATTTAAAGTTAAATTGAAAGTTAAATTTAAAGTTAAATTTAAAGTTAAATTTAAAGTCAAATTTAAAGTCAAATTTAAAGTCAAATTTAAAGTTAAATTTAAAGTCAAATTTAAAGTCAAATTTAAAGTTAAATTTAAAGTTAAATTTAAAGTCAAATTTAGTGTTGAATTGTTTTAATTGTTTAAAGTTAAATTTAAAGTTTAATTTAAAAATAAATTTAAACTTAAACTTAAAGTTAAATTAAAAGTTAAATTTAAAGTCAAATTTAAAGTTAAATTTAAAGTCAAATTTAAAGTCAATTTTAAAGTTAAATTTAAAGTTAAATTTAAAGTTAAATTTAAAGTCAAATTTAAAATAAAATTTAAAGTCAAATTCAAAGTCAAATCTAAAGTTAAATTTAAAGTTAAATTTAAAGTTAAATTTAAAGTCAAATTTAATGTTAAATTTAAAGTCAAATTTAAAGTTAAATTTAAAGTTGAGTTTAAAGTTAAATTTAAAGTTAAATTTAAAGTAAAATTTAGAGTTAGATTAAATTAAAAGTTTAATTTAAAGTCAAATTTATAGTTAAATTTAAAGTCAAATTTAAAGTCAAATTTAAAGTTAAATTTAAAGTTAAATTTAAAGTTAAATTTAAAGCTAAATTTAAAGTCAAATTTAAAGTTAAATTTAAAGTTAAATTTAAAGTTGAATTAAAAGTTAAATTTCAAGTCAAATCTTAAGTTAAAATTCAAAGTTAAATTTAAAGTAAAATCTTATGTTGAATTTAAAGTCAAATTTAAAGTTAAATTTAAAGTTGAATTTAAAGTTAAATTTAAAGTTGAATTTAAAGTTAAATTTAAAGTTTAATTTAAAGTCAAATTTAATGTTAAATTTAAAGTCAAATTTAAAGTTAAATTTAAAGTTGAATTTAAAGTTAAATTTAAAGTTTAATTTAAAGTCAAATTTAAAGTCAAATTTAAAGTTAAATTTAATTAAATTTAAAGTTTATTTAAAGTTCAATTAAAAGTTAAATTTAAAGTTGAATTTTTAGTCAAATTTCAAGTTAGATTTAAAGTTAAATTTAAAGTTAAATTTAAAGTCAAATTTAAAGTTAAATTTAAAGTCAAATTTAAAGTCAAATTTAAAGTTAAATTTAAAGTCAAATTTAAAGTTAAATTTAAAGTAAAATTTAAAGTCAAATTTAGTGTTGAATTGTTTTAATTGTTTAAAGTTAAATTTAAAGTTAAATTTAAAAATAAATTTAAAGTTAAACTTAAAGTTAAATTTAAAGTTAAATTTAAAGTAAAATTTAAAGTCAAATTTAAAGTCATATTTAAAGTTAAATTTAAAGTTAAATTTAAACTTAAATTTAAAGTCAAATTTAAAGTAAAATTTAAAGTCAAATTCAAAGTTAAATTTAAAGTTGAATTTCAAGTTAAATTTAAAGTTAAATTAAAAGTAAAATTTAGAGTTAGATTAAATTTAAAGTTAAATTTAAAGTTAAATTTAAAGTTTAATTTAAAGCTAAATTTAAAGTCAAATTTAAAGTTAAATTTAAAGTTAAATTTAAAGTTTAATTTAAAGCTAAATTTAAAGTCAAATTTAAAGTTAAAATTCAAAGTTAAATTTAAAGTAAAATCTTATGTTGAATTTGAAGTCAAATTTAAAGTTACATTTAAAGTTAAATTTAAAGTTAAATTTAAAGTTGAATTTGAAGTAAAATTTAAAGTTAAATTTGAAGTCAAATTTAAAGTTGAATTTAAAGTTAAATTTAAAGCTAAATTTAAAGCTAAATTTAAAGTCAAATCTTAAGTTAAAATTCAAAGTTTAATTTAAAGTTTAATTTAAAGTCAAATTTAAAGTCAAATCTTATGTTAAAATTCAAAGTTAAATTTAAAGTCAAATTTTAAGTCAAATTTAAAGTCAAATTTAAAGTTAAATTTAAAGATAAATTTAAAGTTAAATTTAAAGTTCAATTTAAAGTTACATTTAAAGTTAAATTTATAGTTGAATTTAAAGTTAAATTTGAAGTAAGATTTAAAGTTAAATTTAAAGTTAAATTTGAAGTCAAATTTATAGTTGAATTTAAAGTTAAATTTAAAGCTTAATTTAAAGCTAAATTTAAAGTCAAATCTTAAATTAAAATTCAAAGTTAAATTTAAAGTTTAATTTAAAGTCAAATTTTAAGTTAAATTTAAAGTTGAATTTTTAGTCAAATTTCAAGTTAGATTTAAAGTTAAATTTAAAGTTAAACTTAAAGTTAAATTTAAAGTTAAATTTAAAGTAAAATTTAAAGTAAAATTTAAAGTCAAATTTAAAGTCAAATTTAAAGTTAAATTTAAAGTAAAACTTAAAGTCAAATTTAAAGTTAAATTTAAAGTTAAATTTAAAGTCAAATTTAGTGTTAAGTTGTTTTAATTGTTTAAAGTTAAATTTAAAGTAAAATTTAAAAATAAATTTAAAGTTAAACTTAAAGTTAAATTTAAAGTTAAATTCAAAGTCAAATTTAAAGTAAAATTTAAAGTCAAATTTAAAGTCAAATTTAAAGTTAAATTTAAAGTTAAATTTAAAGTTAAATTTAAAGTCAAATTTAAAGTAAAATTTAAAGTCAAATTCAAAGACAAATTTAAAGTTAAATTTAAAGTTAAATTTAAAGTTAAATTTAAAGTCAAATTTAATGTTAAATTTAAAGTCAAATTTAAAGTTAAATATAAAGTTGAATTTAAAGTTAAATTTAAAGTTAAATTTAAAGTAAAATTTAAAGAAAGATTTTAAGCAAAATTAAAAGTTTAATTTAAAGTCAAATTTATAGTTAAATTTAAAGTCAAATTTAAAGTCAAATTTAAAGTTAAATTTAAAGTCAAATTTAAAGTTAAATTTAAAGTTGAATTTAAAGTTGAATTTAAAGTTAAATTTAAAGCTAAATTTCAAGTCAAATCTTAAGTTAAAATTCAAAGTTAAATTTAAAGTAAAATCTTATGTTGAATTTAAAGTCAAATTTAAAGTTATATTTAAAGTTAAATTTAAAGTTAAATTTAAAGTTGAATTTAAAGTAAAATTTAAAGTTAAATTTGAAGTCAAATTTAAAGTTGAATTTAAAGTTAAATTTAAAGCTAAATTAAAAGCTAAATTTAAAGTCAAATCTTAAGTTAAAATTCAAAGTTTAATTTAAAGTCAAATTTAGTGTTATATTGTTTTAATTGTTTAAAGTTATATTTAAAGTTAAATTTAAAAATAAATTTAAAGTTAAACTTAAAGTTAAATTTAAAGTTAAATTTAAAGTCAAATTTAAAGTAAAATTTAAAGTCAAATTTAAAGTCAAATTTAAAGTTAAATTTAAAGTTAAATTTAAAGTTAAATTTAAAGTCAAATTTAAAGTAAAATTTAAAGTCAAATTCAAAGTCAAATTTAAAGTTAAATTTAAAGTTAAATTTAAAGTTAAATTTAAAGTCAAATTTAATGTTAAATTTAAAGTCAAATTTAAAGTTAAATTTATAGTTAAATTTAAAGTCAAATTTAAAGTCAAATTTAAAGCTAAATTTAAAGATAAATTTAAAGTTAAATTTAAAGCTAAATTTTAAGTTAAATTTAAAGCTAAATTTAAAGTCAAATTTAAAGTTAAATTTAAAGTTAAATTTAAAGTTGATTTTAAAGTTAAATTTCAAGTCAAATCTTAAGTTAAAATTCAAAGTTAAAGTTAAAGTTTAATTTAAAGTCAAATTTAAAGTAAAATTTAAAGTCAAATTTAAAGTTAAATTTAAAGTTAAATTTGAAGTCAAATTTAAAGTTGAATTTAAAGTTAAATTTAAAGTTAAATTTAAAGTTTAATTTAAAGTCAAATTTATAGTTAAATTTAAAGTCAAATTTAAAGTTAAATTTAAAGTTAAATTTAAAGTTAAATTTAAAGCTAAATTTAAAGTTGAATTTAAAGTCAAATTTAAAGTTAAACTTAAAGTTAAATTTAAAGTTAAATTTAAAGTCTAATTTAAAGTTAAATTTAAAGTTAAATTTAAAGCTAAATTTAAAGTTGAATTTAAAGTTAAGTATAAATTTGAATTTAAAGTTAAATTTAAAGATAAATTTAAAGTTAAATTTAAAGCTAAATTTAAAGTCAAATTTAAAGTTAAATTTAAAGTTAAACTTAAAGTTGAATTTAAAGTTAAATTTCAAGTCAAATCTTAAGTTAAAATTCAAAGTTAAATTTAAAGTAAAATCTTATGTTGAATTTAAAGTCAAATTTAAAGTTATATTTAAAGTTAAATTTAAAGTTAAATTTAAAGTTGAATTTAAAGTAAAATTTAAAGTTAAATTTGAAGTCAAATTTAAAGTTGAATTTAAAGTTAAATTTAAAGCTAAATTTAAAGCTTAATTTAAAGTCAAATCTTAAGTTAAAATTCAAAGTTTAATTTAAAGTTTAATTTAAAGTCAAATTTAAAGTTAAATTTAAAGTTGAATTTTTAGTCAAATTTCAAGTTAGATTTAAAGTTAAATTTACAGTTAAACCTTAAGTTAAATTTAAAAATAAATTTAAAGTTAAATTTCAAGTTAAATTTAAAGTTGAATTTAAAGTCAAATTTAAAGTTAAACTTAAAGTTAAATTTTAAGTTAAATTTAAAGTCAAATTTAAAGTTAAATTTAAAGTTGAATTTAAAGTTAAACTTAAAGTAAGATTTAAAGTTAAATTTAAAGTTAAATTTGAAGTCAAATTTAAAGTTGAATTTAAAGTTAAATTTAAAGTTTAATTTAAAGTCAAATTTAAAGTCATATTTAAAGTTAAATTAAAAGTTAAATTTAAAGCTAAATTTAAAGTTAAATTTAAAGTCAAATCTAAAGTTAAAATTCAAAGTTAAAGTTTAAGTTTAATTAAAAGTCAAATTTAAAGTAAAATTTAAAGTCAAATTTAAAGTTAAATTTAAAGTTAAATTTGAAGTCAAATTTAAAGTTGAATTTAAAGTTAAATTTAAAGTTAAATTTAAAGTTGAATTTCAAGTCAAATTGAAAGTTTAATTTAAAGTCAAATTTATAGTTAAATTTAAAGTCAAATTTAAAGTTAAATTTAAAGTTAAATTTAAAGTTAAATTTAAAGCTAAATTTAAAGTTGAATTTAAAGTCAAATTTAAAGTTAAACTTAAAGTTAAATTTAAAGTTAAATTTAAAGTCAAATTTAAAGTTAAATTTAAAGTTAAATTTAAAGCTAAATTTAAAGTTGAATTTAAAGTTAAGTATAAATTTGAATTTAAAGTTAAATTTAAAGTTAAATTAAAAGTCAAATTTAAAGTTAAATTTAAAGTTGAATTTAAAGTTGAATTTAAAGTTAAATTTGAATTTAAAGTAGAACTGAAAGTAAAATTTAAAGTTAAATTTAAAGTTAAATTTAAAGTTAGATTTTAAGCTTAATTTAAAGTTGAGTTTAAAGTTAAATTTAAAGTTAAATTTAAAGTTGAATTTAAAGTTAAATTTGAATTTAAAGTAGAATTGAAAGTTAAATTTAAAGTTAAATTTAAAGTAAAATTTAAAGTTAGATTTTAAGCTAAATTTAAAGTTGAATTTAAAGTTAAATTTAAAGTTCAATTTAAAGTTGAATTTAAAGTTAGATTTAAAGTAAGATTTAAAGTTAAATTTAAAGTTAAATTTGAAGTCAAATTTAAAGTTGAATTTAAAGTTAAATTTAAAGCTAAATTTAAAGCTAAATTTAAAGTCAAATCTTAAGTTAAAATTCAAAGTTAAATTTAAAGTTTAATTTAAAGTCAAATTTAAAGTCAAATTTAAAGTCAAATTTAAAGTTAAATTTAAAGTTAAATTTAAAGTTCAATTTAAAGTTAAATTTAAAGTTGAATTTTTAGTCAAATTTCAAGTTAGATTTAAAGTTAAATTTAAAGTTAAATTTAAAGTTAAATTTAAAGTCAAATTTAAAGTTAAATTTAAAGTCAAATTTAAAGTCAAATTTTAAGTTAAATTTAAAGTCAAATTTAAAGTTGAATTTAAAGTAAAATTTAAAGTCAAATTTAAAGTCAAATTTAAAGTTAAATTTAAAGTAAAATTTAAAGTTAAATTTAAAGTCAAATTTAAAGCAAAATTTAAAGTCAAATTCAAAGTCAAATCTAAAGTTAAATTTAAAGTTAAATTTAAAGTTAAATTTAAAGTCAAATTTAATGTTAAATTTAAAGTCAAATTTAAAGTTAAATTTAAAGTTGAATTTAAAGTTAAATTTAAAGTTAAATTTAAAGTAAAATTTAGAGTTGGATTAAGTTAAAAGTTTAATTTAAAATCAAATTTATAGTTAAATTTAAAGTCAAATTTAAAGTCAAATTAAAAGTTAAATTTAAAGTTAAATTTAAAGTTAAATTAAAAGCTAAATTTAGAGTCAAATTTAAAGTTAAATTTAAAGTTAAATTTAAAGTCAAATTTAAAGTCAAATTTTAAGTTAGATTTAAAGTTAAATTTAAAGTTAAATTTAAAGTTAAATTTAAAGTCAAATTTAAAGTTAAATTTAAAGTCAAATTTAAAGTCAAATTTTAAGTTAAATTTAAAGTCAAATTTAAAGTTGAATTTAAAGTAAAATTTAAAGTCAAATTTAAAGTCAAATTTAAAGTCAAATTTAAAGTTATATTTAAAGTTAAATTTAAAGTTAAATTTAAAGTTGAATTTAAAGTAAAATTTAAAGTTAAATTTGAAGTCAAATTTAAAGTTGAATTTAAAGTTAAATTTAAAGCTAAATTTAAAGCTAAATTTAAAGTCAAATCTTAAGTTAAAATTCAAAGTTAAATTTAAAGTCAAATTTTAAGTCAAATTTAAAGTCAAATTTAAAGTTAAATTTAAAGTTAAATTTAAAGTTCAATTTAAAGTTAAATTTAAAGTTAAATTTATAGTTGAATTTAAAGTTAAATTTAAAGTAAGATTTAAAGTTAAATTTAAAGTTAAATTTGAAGTCAAATTTCAAGTTGAATTTAAAGTTAAATTTAAAGCTTAATTTAAAGCTAAATTTAAAGTCAAATCTTAAGTTAAAATTCAAAGTTTAATTTAAAGTCAAATTTAAAGTTAAATTTAAAGTTGAATTTTTAGTCAAATTTCAAGTTAGATTTAAAGTTAAATTTAAAGTTAAATTTAAAGTTAAATTTAAAGTCAAATTTAACGTTAAATTTAAAGTTAAATTTAAAGTCAAATTTAAAGTTAAATTTAAAGTAAAATTTAAAGTCAAATTTAAAGTCAAATTTAAAGTTAAATTTAAAGTTAAATTTAAAGTTAAATTTAAAGTCAAATTTAGTGTTAAATTGTTTTAATTGTTTAAAGTTAAATTTAAAGTTAAATTTAAAAATAAATTTAAACTTAAACTTAAAGTTAAATTTAAAGTTAAATTTAAAGTCAAATTTAAAGTAAATTTTAAAGTCAAATTTAAAGTCAAATTTAAAGTTAAATTTAAAGTTAAATTTAAAGCTAAATTTAAAGTCAAATTGAAAGTTAAATTTAAAGTTAAATGTAAAGTTGAATTTAAAGTTAAATTTCAAGTCAAATCTTAAGTTAAAATTCAAAGTTAAATTTAAAGTAAAATCTTATGTTGAATTTAAAGTCAAATTTAAAGTTATATTTAAAGTTAAATTTAAAGTTAAATTTAAAGCTAAATTTAAAGTCAAATTGAAAGTTAAATTTAAAGTTAAATGTAAAGTTGAATTTAAAGTTAAATTTCAAGTCAAATCTTAAGTTAAAATTCAAAGTTAAATTTAAAGTAAAATTTAAAGTTAGATTAAATTAAAAGTTTAATTTAAAGTCAAATTTATAGTTAAATTTAAAGTCAAATTTAAAGTCAAATTTAAAGTTAAATTTAAAGTTAAATTTAAAGTTAAATTTAAAGCTAAATTTAAAGTCAAATTGAAAGTTAAATTTAAAGTTAAATGTAAAGTTGAATTTAAAGTTAAATTTCAAGTCAAATCTTAAGTTAAAATTCAAAGTTAAATTTAAAGTAAAATCTTATGTTGAATTTAAAGTCAAATTTAAAGTTATATTTAAAGTTAAATTTAAAGTTGAATTTAAAGTTGAATTTAAAGTAAGACTTAAAGTTAAATTTGAAGTCAAATTTAAAGTTTAATTTAAAGTTAAATTTAAAGCTAAATTTAAAGCTAAATTTAAAGTCAAATCTTAAGTTAAAATTCAAAGTTTAATTTAAAGTTTAATTTAAAGTCAAATTTAAAGTCAAATCTTAAGTTAAAATTCAAAGTTAAATTTAAAGTCAAATTTTAAGTCAAATTTAAAGTCAAATTTAAAGTTAAATTTAAAGTTCAATTTAAAGTTAAATTTAAAGTTAAATTTATAGTTGAATTTAAAGTTAAATTTAAAGTAAGATTTAAAGTTAAATTTAAAGTTAAATTTGAAGTCAAATTTAAAGTTGAATTTAAAGTTAAATTTAAAGTTAAACTTAAAGTTAAATTTAAAGTTAAATTTAAAGTCAAATTTAAAGTAAAATTTAAAGTCAAATTAAAAGTCAAATTTAAAGTTAAATTTAAAGTAAAATTTAAAGTCTAATTTAAAGTCAAATTTAAAGTTAAATTTAAAGTTAAATTTAAAGTTAAATTTAAACTCAAATTAAGTGTTAAATTGTTTTAATTGTTTAAAGTTAAATTTAAAGTTAAATTTAAAAATAAATTAAAAGTTAAACTTAAAGTTAAATTTTAAGTTAAATTTAAAGTCAAATTTAAAGTAAAATTTAAAGTCAAATTTAAAGTCAAATTTAAATTTAAATTTAAAGTTAAATTTAAAGTTAAATTTAAAGTCAAATTTAAAGTAAATTTTAAAGTCAAATTTAAAGTTAAATTTAAAGTTAAATTTAAAGTTAAATTTAAAGTCAAATTTAATGTTAAATTTAAAGTCAAATTTAAAGTTAAATTTAAGGTTGAATTTGAAGTTAAATTTAAAGTTTAATTTAAAGTCAAATTTAAAGTCAAATTTAAAGTTAAATTTAATTAAATTTAAAGTTTAATTTAAAGTTCAATTAAAAGTTAAATTTAAAGTTGAATTTTTAGTCAAATTTCAAGTTAGATTTAAAGTTAAATTTAAAGTTAAATTTAAAGTCAAATTTAAAGTTAAATTTAAAGTTAAATTTAAAGTCAAATTTAAAGTTAAATTTAAAGTAAAATTTAAAGTCAAATTTAGTGTTGAATTGTTTTAATTGTTTAAAGTTAAATTTAAAGTTAAATTTAAAAATAAATTTAAAGTTAAACTTAAAGTTAAATTTTAAGTTAAATTTAAAGTAAAATTTAAAGTCAAATTTAAAGTCATATTTAAAGTTAAATTTAAAGTTAAATTTAAAGTTAAATTTAAAGTCAAATTTAAAGTAAAATTTAAAGTCAAATTCAAAGTCAAATCTAAAGTTAAATTTAAAGTTAAATTTAAAATTAAATTTAAAGTCAAATTTAATGTTAAATTTAAAGTCAAATTTAAAGTTAAATTTAAAGTTGAATTTCAAGTTAAATTTAAAGTTAAATTAAAAGTAAAATTTAGAGTTAGATTAAATTTAAAGTTAAATTTAAAGTTAAATTTAAAGTTTAATTTAAAGCTAAATTTAAAGTCAAATTTAAAGTTTAATTTAAAGTTAAATTTAAAGTTGAATTTCAAGTTAAATTTAAAGTTAAATTAAAAGTAAAATTTAGAGTTAGATTAAATTTAAAGTTAAATTTAAAGTTAAATTTAAAGTTTAATTTAAAGCTTAATTTAAAGTCAAATTTAAAGTTAAATTTAAAGTTAAATTTAAAGTTGAATTTAAAGTAAAATTTAAAGTTAAATTTGAAGTCAAATTTAAAGTTGAATTTAAAGTTAAATTTAAAGCTAAATTTAAAGCTAAATTTAAAGTCAAATCTTAAGTTAAAATTCAAAGTTTAATTTAAAGTTTAATTTAAAGTCAAATTTAAAGTCAAATCTTAAGTTAAAATTCAAAGTTAAATTTAAAGTCAAATTTAAAGTCAAATTTAAAGTCAAATTTAAAGTTAAATTTAAAGTTAAATTTAAAGTTAAATTTAAAGTTCAATTTAAAGTTACATTTAAAGTTAAATTTATAGTTGAATTTAAAGTTAAATTTAAAGTAAGATTTAAAGTTAAATTTAAAGTTAAATTTGAAGTCAAATTTATAGTTGAATTTAAAGTTAAATTTAAAGCTTAATTTAAAGCTAAATTTAAAGTCAAATCTTAAGTTAAAATTCAAAGTTAAATTTAAAGTTTAATTTAAAGTCAAATTTAAATTTAAATTTAAAGTTGAATTTTTAGTCAAATTTCAAGTTAGATTTAAAGTTAAATTTAAAGTTAAACTTAAAGTTAAATTTAAAGTTAAATTTAAGGTCAAATTTAAAGTAAAATTTAAAGTCAAATTTAAAGTCAAATTTAAAGTTAAATTTAAAGTAAAACTTAAAGTCAAATTTAAAGTTAAATTTAAAGTTAAATTTAAAGTCAAATTTAGTGTTAAGTTGTTTTAATTGTTTAAAGTTAAATTTAAAGTAAAATTTAAAAATAAATTTAAAGTTAAACTTAAAGTTAAATTTAAAGTTAAATTCAAAGTCAAATTTAAAGTAAAATTTAAAGTCAAATTTAAAGTCAAATTTAAAGTTAAATTTAAAGTTAAATTTAAAGTTAAATTTAAAGTCAAATTTAAAGTAAAATTTAAAGTCAAATTCAAAGACAAATTTAAAGTTAAATTTAAAGTTAAATTTAAAGTTAAATTTAAAGTTAAATTTAAAGTTAAATTTAAAGTCAAATTTAATGTTAAATTTAAAGTCAAATTTAAAGTTAAATTTAAAGTTGAATTTAAAGTTAAATTTAAAGTTAAATTTAAAGTAAAATTTAAAGAAAGATTTTAAGCAAAATTAAAAGTTTAATTTAAAGTCAAATTTATAGTTAAATTTAAAGTCAAATTTAAAGTCAAATTTAAAGTTAAATTTAAAGTCAAATTTAAAGTTAAATTTAAAGTTGAATTTAAAGTTGAATTAAAAGTTAAATTTAAAGCTAAATTTAAAGTCAAATTTAAAGTTAAATTTAAAGTTAAATTTAAAGTTGAATTTAAAGTTAAATTTCAAGTCAAATCTTAAGTTAAAATTCAAAGTTAAATTTAAAGTAAAATCTTATGTTGAATTTAAAGTCAAATTTAAAGTTATATTTAAAGTTAAATTTAAGTTTAAATTTAAAGTTGAATTTAAAGTAAAATTTAAAGTTAAATTTGAAGTCAAATTTAAAGTTGAATTTAAAGTTAAATTTAAAGCTAAATTTAAAGCTCAATTTAAAGTCAAATCTTAAGTTAAAATTCAAAGTTTAATTTAAAGTTTAATTTAAAGTCAAATTTAAAGTTTAATTTAAAGTCAAATTTAAAGTTAAATTTAAAGTTGAATTTTAAGTCAAATTTCAAGTAAGATTCAAAGTTAAATTTAAAGTTAAACTTAAAGTTAAATTTAAAAATAAATTTAAAGTTTAATTTCAAGTTAAATTTAAAGTTGAATTTAAAGTCAAATTTAAAGTTAGATTTAAAGTTAAATTTAAAGTTAAATTTAAAGTTGAATTTGAAGCTAAACTTAAAGTAAGATTTAAAGTTAAATTTAAAGTTAAATTTGAAGTCAAATTTAAAGTTGAATTTAAAGTTAAATTTAAAGTTTAATTTAAAGTCAAATTTAAAGTCATATTTAAAGTTAAATTTAAAGTTAAATTTAAAGCTATTTAAAGTTAAATTTAAAGTCAAATTTTAAGTTAAAATTCAAAGTTAAAGTTAAAGTTTAATTTAAAGTCAAATTTAAAGTAAAATTTAAAGTTAAATTTAAAGTTAAATTTGAAGTCAAATTTAAAGTTGAATTTAAAGTTAAATTTAAAGTTAAATTTAAAGTTGAATTTCAAGTCAAATTGAAAGTTTAATTTAAAGTCAAATTTATGGTTAAATTTAAAGTCAAATTTAATGTTAAATTTAAAGTTAAATTTAAAGTTAAATTTAAAGCTAAATTTAAAGTTGAATTTAAAGTCAAATTTAAAGTTAAACTTAAAGTTAAATTTAAAGTTAAATTTAAAGTCAAATTTAAAGTTAAATTTAAAGTTGAATTTAAAGTTGAATTTAAAGTTAAATTTGAATTTAAAGTAGAACTGAAAGTAAAATTTAAAGTTAAATTTAAAGTAAAATTTAAAGTTAGATTTTAAGCTAAATTTAAAGTTGAGTTTAAAGTTAAATTTAAAGTTAAATTTAAAGTTGAATTTAAAGTTAAATTTGAATTTAAAGTAGAATTGAAAGTTAAATTTAAAGTTAAATTTAAAGTAAAATTTAAAGTTAGATTTTAAGCTAAATTTAAAGTTGAATTTAAAGTTAAATTTAAAGTTAAATTTAAAGTTGAATTTAAAGTTAAATTTAAAGTTGAATTTAAAGTTAAATTTAAAGTAAGATTTAAAGTTAAATTTAAAGTTAAATTTGAAGTCAAATTTAAAGTTGAATTTAAAGTTAAATTTAAAGCTAAATTTAAAGCTTAATTTTAAGTCAAATCTTGAGTTAAAATTCAAAGTTAAATTTAAAGTTTAATTTAAAGTCAAATTTAAAGTCAAATTTAAAGTCAAATTTAAAGTTAAATTTAAAGTTAAATTTAAAGTTCAATTTCAAGTTAAATTTAAAGTTGAATTTTTAGTCAAATTTCAAGTTAGATTTAAAGTTAAATTGAAAGTTAAATTTAAAGTTAAATTTAAAGTCAAATTTAAAGTTAAATTTAAAGTAAAATTTAAAGTCAAATTTAAAGTCAAATTTAAAGTTAAATTTAAAGTTAAATTTAAAGTCAAATTTAGTGTTAAATTGTTTTAATTGTTTAAAGTTAAATTTAAAGTTTAATTTAAAAATAAATTTAAACTTAAACTTAAAGTTAAATTAAAAGTTAAATTTAAAGTCAATTTTAAAGTTAAATTTAAAGTCAAATTTAAAGTCAAATTTAAAGTTAAATTTAAAGTTAAATTTAAATTTAAATTTAAAGTCAAATTTAAAGTAAAATTTAAAGTCAAATTCAAAGTCAAATCTAAAGTTAAATTTAAAGTTAAATTTAAAGTTAAATTTAAAGTCAAATTTAATGTTAAATTTAAAGTCAAATTTAAAGTTAAATTTAAAGTTGAATTTAAAGTTAAATTTAAAGTTAAATTTAAAGTAAAATTTAGAGTTAGATTAAATTAAAAAATTAATTTAAAGTCAAATTTATAATTAAATTTAAAGTCAAATTTAAAGTCAAATTTAAAGTTAAATTTAAAGTTAAATTTAAAGTTAAATTTAAAGCTAAATTTAAAGTCAAATTTAAAGTTAAATTTAAAGTTAAATTTAAAGTTGAATTAAAAGTTAAATTTAAAGCTAAATTTAAAGTCAAATCTTAAGTTTAAATTCAAAGTTTAATTTAAAGTCAAATTTAGTGTTATATTGTTTTAATTGTTTAAAGTTATATTTAAAGTTAAATTTAAAAATAAATTTAAAGTTAAACTTAAAGTTAAATTTAAAGTTAAATTTAAAGTCAAATTTAAAGTAAAATTTAAAGTCAAATTTAAAGTCAAATTTAAAGTTAAATTTAAAGTTAAATTTAAAGTTAAATTTAAAGTTGAATTTAAAGTAAAATTTAAAGTTAAATTTGAAGTCAAATTTAAAGTTGAATTTAAAGTTAAATTTAAAGCTAAATTTAAAGCTAAATTTAAAGTCAAATCTTAAGTTAAAATTCAAAGTTTAATTTAAAGTCAAATTTAGTGTTATATTGTTTTAATTGTTTAAAGTTATATTTAAAGTTAAATTTAAAAATAAATTTAAAGTTAAACTTAAAGTTAAATTTAAAGTCAAATTTAAAGTAAAATTTAAAGTCAAATTTAAAGTCAAATTTAAAGTTAAATTTAAAGTTAAATTTAAAGTTAAATTTAAAGTCAAATTTAAAGTAAAATTTAAAGTCAAATTCAAAGTCAAATTTAAAGTTATATTTAAAGTTAAATTTAAAGTTAAATTTAAAGTCAAATTTAATGTTAAATTCAAAGTCAAATTTAAAGTTAAATTTATAGTTAAATTTAAAGTCAAATTTAAAGTCAAATTTAAAGCTAAATTTAAAGATAAATTTAAAGTTAAATTTAAAGCTAAATTTTAAGTTAAATTTAAAGCTAAATTTAAAGTCAAATTTAAAGTTAAATTTAAAGTTAAATTTAAAGTTGATTTTAAAGTTAAATTTCAAGTCAAATCTTAAGTTAAAATTCAAAGTTAAAGTTAAAGTTTAATTTAAAGTCAAATTTAAAGTAAAATTTAAAGTCAAATTTAAAGTTAAATTTAAAGTTAAATTTGAAGTCAAATTTAAAGTTGAATTTAAAGTTAAATTTAAAGTTAAATTTAAAGTTGAATTTCAAGTCAAATTGAAAGTTTAATTTAAAGTCAAATTTATAGTTAAATTTAAAGTCAAATTTAAAGTTAAATTTAAAGTTAAATTTAAAGTTAAATTTAAAGCTAAATTTAAAGTTGAATTTAAAGTCAAATTTAAAGTTAAACTTAAAGTTAAATTTAAAGTTAAATTTAAAGTCTAATTTAAAGTTAAATTTAAAGTTAAATTTAAAGCTAAATTTAAAGTTGAATTTAAAGTTAAGTATAAATTTGAATTTAAAGTTAAATTTAAAGATAAATTTAAAGTTAAATTTAAAGCTAAATTTAAAGTCAAATTTAAAGTTAAATTTAAAGTTAAACTTAAAGTTTAATTTAAAGTCAAATTTATAGTTAAATTTAAAGTCAAATTTAAAGTCAAATTTAAAGTTAAATTTAAAGTTAAATTTAAAGTTAAATTTAAAGCTAAATTTAAAGTCAAATTTAAAGTTAAATTTAAAGTTAAATTTAAAGTTGAATTAAAAGTTAAATTTAAAGCTAAATTTAAAGTCAAATCTTAAGTTAAAATTCAAAGTTTAATTTAAAGTCAAATTTAGTGTTATATTGTTTTAATTGTTTAAAGTTATATTTAAAGTTAAATTTAAAAATAAATTTAAAGTTAAACTTAAAGTTAAATTTAAAGTTAAATTTAAAGTCAAATTTAAAGTAAAATTTAAAGTCAAATTTAAAGTCAAATTTAAAGTTAAATTTAAAGTTAAATTTAAAGTTAAATTTAAAGTTGAATTTAAAGTAAAATTTAAAGTTAAATTTGAAGTCAAATTTAAAGTTGAATTTAAAGTTAAATTTAAAGCTAAATTTAAAGCTAAATTTAAAGTCAAATCTTAAGTTAAAATTCAAAGTTTAATTTAAAGTCAAATTTAGTGTTATATTGTTTTAATTGTTTAAAGTTATATTTAAAGTTAAATTTAAAAATAAATTTAAAGTTAAACTTAAAGTTAAATTTAAAGTCAAATTTAAAGTAAAATTTAAAGTCAAATTTAAAGTCAAATTTAAAGTTAAATTTAAAGTTAAATTTAAAGTTAAATTTAAAGTCAAATTTAAAGTAAAATTTAAAGTCAAATTCAAAGTCAAATTTAAAGTTATATTTAAAGTTAAATTTAAAGTTAAATTTAAAGTCAAATTTAATGTTAAATTCAAAGTCAAATTTAAAGTTAAATTTATAGTTAAATTTAAAGTCAAATTTAAAGTCAAATTTAAAGCTAAATTTAAAGATAAATTTAAAGTTAAATTTAAAGCTAAATTTTAAGTTAAATTAAAAGCTAAATTTAAAGTCAAATTTAAAGTTGAATTTCAAGTCAAATTGAAAGTTTAATTTAAAGTCAAATTTATAGTTAAATTTAAAGTCAAATTTAAAGTTAAATTTAAAGTTAAATTTAAAGATAAATTTAAAGTTGAATTTAAAGTTGATTTTAAAGTTAAATTTCAAGTCAAATCTTAAGTTAAAATTCAAAGTTAAAGTTAAAGTTTAATTTAAAGTCAAATTTAAAGTAAAATTTAAAGTCAAATTTAAAGTTAAATTTAAAGTTAAATTTGAAGTCAAATTTAAAGTTGAATTTAAAGTTAAATTTAAAGTTAAATTTAAAGTTGAATTTCAAGTCAAATTGAAAGTTTAATTTAAAGTCAAATTTATAGTTAAATTTAAAGTCAAATTTAAAGTTAAATTTAAAGTTTAATTTAAAGATAAATTTAAAGCTACATTTAAAGTTGAATTTAAAGTCAAATTTAAAGTTAAACTTAAAGTTAAATTTAAAGTTAAATTTAAAGTCTAATTTAAAGTTAAATTTAAAGTTAAATTTAAAGCTAAATTTAAAGTTGAATTTAAAGTTAAGTATAAATTTGGATTTAAAGTTAAATTTAAAGATAAATTTAAAGTTAAATTTAAAGCTAAATTTAAAGTCAAATTTAAAGTTAAATTTAAAGTTAAACTTAAAGTTGAATTTAAAGTTAAATTTCAAGTCAAATCTTAAGTTAAAATTCAAAGTTAAATTTAAAGTAAAATCTTATGTTGAATTTAAAGTCAAATTTAAAGTTATATTTAAAGTTAAATTTAAAGTTAAATTTAAAGTTGAATTTAAAGTAAAATTTAAAGTTAAATTTGAAGTCAAATTTAAAGTTGAATTTAAAGTTAAATTTAAATCTAAATTTAAAGCTTAATTTAAAGTCAAATCTTAAGTTTAATTTAAGTTTCAAAGTTTAATTTAAGGTTTAATTTAAAGTCAAATTTAAAGTTAAATTTAAAGTTGAATTTTTAGTCAAATTTCAAGTTAGATTTAAAGTTAAATTTACAGTTAAACCTTAAGTTAAATTTAAAAATAAATTTAAAGTTAAATTTCAAGTTAAATTTAAAGTTGAATTTAAAGTCAAATTTAAAGTTAAACTTAAAGTTAAATTTTAAGTTAAATTTAAAGTCAAATCTAAAGTTAAATTTAAAGTTGAATTTAAAGTTAAACTTAAAGTAAGATTTAAAGTTAAATTTAAAGTTAAATTTGAAGTCAAATTTAAAGTTGAATTTAAAGTTAAATTTAAAGTTTAATTTAAAGTCAAATTTAAAGTCATATTTAAAGTTAAATTAAAAGTTAAATTTAAAGCTAAATTTATAGTTAAATTTAAAGTCAAATCTTAAGTTAAAATTCAAAGTTAAAGTTTAAGTTTAATTTAAAGTCAAATTTAAAGTAAAATTTAAAGTCAAATATAAAGTTAAATTTAAAGTTAAATTTGAAGTCAAATTTAAAGTTGAATTTAAAGTTAAATTTAAAGTTAAATTTAAAGTTGAATTTCAAGTCAAATTGAAAGTTTAATTTAAAGTCAAATTTATAGTTAAATTTAAAGTCAAATTTAAAGTTAAATTTAAAGTTAAATTTAAAGTTAAATTTAAAGCTAAATTTAAAGTTGAATTTAAAGTCAAATTTAAAGTTAAACTTAAAGTTAAATTTAAAGTTAAATTTAAAGTCAAATTTAAAGTTAAATTTAAAGTTAAATTTAAAGCTTAATTTAAAGTTGAATTTAAAGTTAAGTATAAATTTGAATTTAAAGTTAAATTTAAAGTTAAATTAAAAGTCAAATTTAAAGTTAAATTTAAAGTTGAATTTAAAGTTGAATTTAAAGTTAAATTTGAATTTAAAGTAGAACTGAAAGTAAAATTTAAAGTTAAATTTAAAGTTAAATTTAAAGTTAGATTTTAAGCTTTATTTAAAGTTGAGTTTAAAGTTAAATTTAAAGTTAAATTTAAAGTTGAATTTAAAGTTAAATTTGAATTTAAAGTAGAATTGAAAGTTAAATTTAAAGTTAAATTTAAAGTAAAATTTAAAGTAAGATTTTAAGCTAAATTTAAAGTTGAATTTAAAGTTAAATTTAAAGTTAAATTTAAAGTTGGATGAAAGTTAAATTTAAAGTAAAATTTAAAGTTAGATTTTAAGCTAAATTTAAAGTTGAATTTAAAGTTAAATTTAAAGTTAAATTTAAAGTTGGATTTAAAGTTAAATTTAAAGTAAGATTTAAAGTTAAATTTAAAGTTAAATTTGAAGTCAAATTTAAAGTTGAATTTAAAGTTAAATTTAAAGCTAAATTTAAAGCTAAATTTAAAGTCAAATCTTAAGTTAAAATTCAAAGTTAAATTTAAAGTTTAATTTAAAGTCAAATTTAAAGTCAAATTTAAAGTCAAATTTAAAGTTAAATTTAAAGTTAAATTTAAAGTTCAATTTAAAGTTAAATTTAAAGTTGAATTTTTAGTCAAATTTCAAGTTAGATTTAAAGTTAAACTTAAAGTTAAATTTAAAGTCAAATTTAAAGTTAAATTTAAAGTCGAATTTAAAGTCAAATTTAAAGTAAAATTTAAAGTCAAATTTAAAGTTAAATTTAAAGTAAAATTTAAAGTCAAATTTAAAGTCAAATTTGAAGTTAAATTTAAAGTTAAATTTAAAGTTAAATTTAAAGTCAAATTAAAAGCAAAATTTAAAGTCAAATTCAAAGTCAAATCTAAAGTTAAATTTAAAGTTAAATTTAAAGTTAAATTTAAAGTCAAATTTAATGTTAAATTTAAAGTCAAATTTAAAGTTAAATTTAAAGTTGAATTTAAAGTTAAATTTAAAGTTAAATTTAAAGTAAAATTTAGAGTTGGATTAAATTAAAAGTTTAATTTAAAGTCAAATTTATAGTTAAATTTAAAGTCAAATTTAAAGTCAAATTTAAAGTTAAATTTAAAGTTAAATTTAAAGTTAAATTAAAAGCTAAATTTAGAGTCAAATTTAAAGTTAAATTTAAAGTTAAATTTAAAGTTGAATTTAAAGTTAAATTTAAAGTCAAATCTTAAGTTAAAATTCAAAGTTAAATTTAAAGTAAAATCTTATGTTGAATTTAAAGTCAAATTTAAAGTTATATTTAAAGTTAAATTTAAAGTTAAATTTAAAGTTGAATTTAAAGTAAAATTTAAAGTTAAATTTAAAGTAAAATTTAAAGTCAAATTTAAAGTCAAATTTGAAGTTAAATTTAAAGTTAAATTTAAAATAAAATTTAAAGTAAAATTTAAAGTCAAATTCAAAGTCAAATCTAAAGTTAAATTTAAAGTTAAATTTAAAGTTAAATTTAAAGTCAAATTTAATGTTAAATTTAAAGTCAAATTTAAAGTTAAATTTAAAGTTGAATTTAAAGTTAAATTTAAAGTCAAATTAAAAGTAAAATTTAGAGTTAGATTAAATTAAAAGTTTAATTTAAAGTCAAATTTATAGTTAAATTTAAAGTCAAATTTAAAGTCAAATTTAAAGTTAAATTTAAAGTTAAATTTAAAGTTAAATTTAAAGCTAAATTTAAAGTCAAATTTAAAGTTAAATTTAAAGTTAAATTTAAAGTTAAATTTAAAGTTAAATTTAAAGTTAAATTTAAAGTCAAATTTAATGTTAAATTTAAAGTCAAATTTAAAGTTAAATTTAAAGTTGAATTTAAAGTTAAATTTAAAGTTAAATTTAAAGTAAAATTTAGAGTTAGATTAAATTAAAAGTTTAATTTAAAGTCAAATTTATAGTTAAATTTAAAGTCAAATTTAAAGTCAAATTTAAAGTTAAATTTAAAGTTAAATTTAAAGTTAAATTTAAAGCTAAATTTAAAGTCAAATTTAAAGTTAAATTTAAAGTTAAATTTAAAGTTGAATTAAAAGTTAAATTTAAAGCTAAATTTAAAGTCAAATCTTAAGTTAAAATTCAAAGTTTAATTTAAAGTCAAATTTAGTGTTATATTGTTTTAATTGTTTAAAGTTATATTTAAAGTTAAATTTAAAAATAAATTTAAAGTTAAACTTAAAGTTAAATTTAAAGTTAAATTTAAAGTCAAATTTAAAGTAAAATTTAAAGTCAAATTTAAAGTCAAATTTAAAGTTAAATTTAAAGTTAAATTTAAAGTTAAATTTAAAGTTGAATTTAAAGTAAAATTTAAAGTTAAATTTGAAGTCAAATTTAAAGTTGAATTTAAAGTTAAATTTAAAGCTAAATTTAAAGCTAAATTTAAAGTCAAATCTTAAGTTAAAATTCAAAGTTTAATTTAAAGTCAAATTTAGTGTTATATTGTTTTAATTGTTTAAAGTTATATTTAAAGTTAAATTTAAAAATAAATTTAAAGTTAAACTTAAAGTTAAATTTAAAGTTAAATTTAAAGTCAAATTTAAAGTAAAATTTAAAGTCAAATTTAAAGTCAAATTTAAAGTTAAATTTAAAGTTAAATTTAAAGTTAAATTTAAAGTCAAATTTAAAGTAAAATTTAAAGTCAAATTCAAAGTCAAATTTAAAGTTAAATTTAAATTTAAATTTAAAGTTAAATTTAAAGTCAAATTTAATGTTAAATTTAAAGTCAAATTTAAAGTTAAATTTATAGTTAAATTTAAAGACAAATTTAAAGTCAAATTTAAAGCTAAATTTAAAGATAAATTTAAAGTTAAATTTAAAGCTAAATTTTAAGTTAAATTTAAAGCTAAATTTAAAGTCAAATTTAAAGTTAAATTTAAAGTTAAATTTAAAGTTGATTTTAAAGTTAAATTTCAAGTCAAATCTTAAGTTAAAATTCAAAGTTAAAGTTAAAGTTTAATTTAAAGTCAAATTTAAAGTAAGATTTAAAGTCAAATTTAAAGTTAAATTTAAAGTTAAATTTGAAGTCAAATTTAAAGTTGAATTTAAAGTTAAATTTAAAGTTAAATTTAAAGTTGAATTTCAAGTCAAATTGAAAGTTTAATTTAAAGTCAAATTTATAGTTAAATTTAAGTCAAATTTAAAGTTAAATTTAAAGTTAAATTTAAAGTTAAATTTAAAGCTAAATTTAAAGTTGAATTTAAAGTCAAATTTAAAGTTAAACTTAAAGTTAAATTTAAAGTTAAATTTAAAGTCTAATTTAAAGTTAAATTTAAAGTCTAATTTAAAGTTAAATTTAAAGTTAAATTTAAAGCTCAATTTAAAGTTGAATTTAAAGTTAAGTATAAATTTGAATTTAAAGTTAAATTTAAAGATAAATTTAAAGTTAAATTTAAAGCTAAATTTAAAGTCAAATTTAAAGTTAAATTTAAAGTTAAACTTAAAGTTGAATTTAAAGTTAAATTTCAAGTCAAATCTTAAGTTAAAATTCAAAGTTAGATTTAAAGTAAAATCTTATGTTGAATTTAAAGTCAAATTTAAAGTTATATTTAAAGTTAAATTTAAAGTTAAATTTAAAGTTGAATTTAAAGTAAAATTTAAAGTTAAATTTGAAGTCAAATTTAAAGTTGAATTTAAAGTTAAATTTAAAGCTAAATTTAAAGCTTAATTTAAAGTCAAATCTTAAGTTTAATTTAAGTTTCAAAGTTTAATTTAAGGTTTAATTTAAAGTCAAATTTAAAGTTAAATTTAAAGTTGAATTTTTAGTCAAATTTCAAGTTAGATTTAAAGTTAAATTTACAGTTAAACCTTAAGTTAAATTTAAAAATAAATTTAAAGTTAAATTTCAAGTTAAATTTAAAGTTGAATTTAAAGTCAAATTTAAAGTTAAACTTAAAGTTAAATTTTAAGTTAAATTTAAAGTCAAATTTAAAGTTAAATTTAAAGTTGAATTTAAAGTTAAACTTAAAGTAAGATTTAAAGTTAAATTTAAAGTTAAATTTGAAGTCAAATTTAAAGTTGAATTTAAAGTTAAATTTAAAGTTTAATTTAAAGTCAAATTTAAAGTCATATTTAAAGTTAAATTAAAAGTTAAATTTAAAGCTAAATTTAAAGTTAAATTTAAAGTCAAATCTTAAGTTAAAATTCAAAGTTAAAGTTTAAGTTTAATTTAAAGTAAAATTTAAAGTCAAATTTAAAGTTAAATTTAAAGTTAAATTTGAAGTCAAATTTAAAGTTGAATTTAAAGTTAAATTTAAAGTTAAATTTAAAGTTGAATTTCAAGTCAAATTGAAAGTTTAATTTAAAGTCAAATTTATAGTTAAATTTAAAGTCAAATTTAAAGTTAAATTTAAAGTTAAATTTAAAGTTAAATTTAAAGCTAAATTTAAAGTTGAATTTAAAGTCAAATTTAAAGTTAAACTTAAAGTTAAATTTAAAGTTAAATTTAAAGTCAAATTTAAAGTTAAATTTAAAGTTAAATTTAAAGCTTAATTTAAAGTTGAATTTAAAGTTAAGTATAAATTTGAATTTAAAGTTAAATTTAAAGTTAAATTAAAAGTCAAATTTAAAGTTAAATTTAAAGTTGAATTTAAAGTTGAATTTAAAGTTAAATTTGAATTTAAAGTAGAACTGAAAGTAAAATTTAAAGTTAAATTTAAAGTTAAATTTAAAGTTAGATTTTAAGCTTAATTTAAAGTTGAGTTTAAAGTTAAATTTAAAGTTAAATTTAAAGTTGAATTTAAAGTTAAATTTGAATTTAAAGTAGAACTGAAAGTAAAATTTAAAGTTAAATTTAAAGTTAAATTTAAAGTTAGATTTTAAGCTTAATTTAAAGTTGAGTTTAAAATTAAATTTAAAGTTAAATTTAAAGTTAAATTTAAAGTTAAATTTAAAGTTAGATTTTAAGCTAAATTTAAAGTTGAATTTAAAGTTAAATTTAAAGTTAAATTTAAAGTTGGATGAAAGTTAAATTTAAAGTAAAATTTAAAGTTAGATTTTAAGCTAAATTTAAAGTTGAATTTAAAGTTAAATTTAAAGTTAAATTTAAAGTTGGATTTAAAGTTAAATTTAAAGTAAGATTTAAAGTTAAATTTAAAGTTAAATTTGAAGTCAAATTTAAAGTTGAATTTAAAGTTGAATTTAAAGTTAAATTTGAATTTAAAGTAGAACTGAAAGTAAAATTTAAAGTTAAATTTAAAGTTAAATTTAAAGTTAGATTTTAAGCTTAATTTAAAGTTGAGTTTAAAGTTAAATTTAAAGTTGAATTTAAAGTTGAATTTAAAGTTAAATTTGAATTTAAAGTAGAACTGAAAGTAAAATTTAAAGTTAAATTTAAAGTTAAATTTAAAGTTAGATTTTAAGCTTAATTTAAAGTTGAGTTTAAAG
The DNA here is from genome assembly GCA_914767635.1 of Melanostoma mellinum. NCBI lineage: Eukaryota > Metazoa > Arthropoda > Insecta > Diptera > Syrphidae > Melanostoma > Melanostoma mellinum. Next base: position 72,620,915 of record OU612059.1, on the reverse strand, counting down.
TTAAATTTAAAGTTAAATTTAAAGTTAAATTTAAAGTTAAATTTAAAGTTAGATTTTAAGCTAAATTTAAAGTTGAATTTAAAGTTAAATTTAAAGTTAAATTTAAAGTTGGATGAAAGTTAAATTTAAAGTAAAATTTAAAGTTAGATTTTAAGCTAAATTTAAAGTTGAATTTAAAGTTAAATTTAAAGTTAAATTTAAAGTTGGATTTAAAGTTAAATTTAAAGTAAGATTTAAAGTTAAATTTAAAGTTAAATTTGAAGTCAAATTTAAAGTTGAATTTAAAGTTAAATTTAAAGCTAAATTTAAAGCTAAATTTAAAGTCAAATCTTAAGTTAAAATTCAAAGTTAAATTTAAAGTTTAATTTAAAGTCAAATTTAAAGTCAAATTTAAAGTCAAATTTAAAGTTAAATTTAAAGTTAAATTTAAAGTTCAATTTAAAGTTAAATTTAAAGTTGAATTTTTAGTCAAATTTCAAGTTAGATTTAAAGTTAAATTTAAAGTTAAATTTAAAGTTAAATTTAAAGTCAAATTTAAAGTTAAATTTAAAGTCGAATTTAAAGTCAAATTTAAAGTAAAATTTAAAGTCAAATTTAAAGTTAAATTTAAAGTAAAATTTAAAGTCAAATTTAAAGTCAAATTTAAAGTTAAATTTAAATTTAGTCAAATTTAAAGCAAAATTTAAAGTCAAATTCAAAGTCAAATCTAAAGTTAAATTTAAAGTTAAATTTAAAGTTAAATTTAAAGTCAAATTTAATGTTAAATTTAAAGTCAAATTTAAAGTTAAATTTAAAGTTGAATTTAAAGTTAAATTTAAAGTAAAATTTAAAGTAAAATTTAGAGTTGGATTAAATTAAAAGTTTAATTTAAAGTCAAATTTATAGTTAAATTTAAAGTCAAATTTAAAGTCAAATTTAAAGTTAAATTTAAAGTTAAATTTAAAGTTTAATTAAAAGCAAAATTTAGAGTCAAATTTAAAGTTAAATTTAAAGTTAAATTTAAAGTTGAATTTAAAGTTAAATTTCAAGTCAAATCTTAAGTTAAAATTCAAAGTTAAATTTAAAGTAAAATCTTATGTTGAATTTAAAGTCAAATTTAAAGTTATATTTAAAGTTAAATTTAAAGTTAAATTTAAAGTTGAATTTAAAGTAAAATTTAAAGTTAAATTTGAAGTCAAATTTAAAGTTGAATTTAAAGTTAAATTTAAAGCTAAATTTAAAGCTAAATTTAAAGTCAAATCTTAAGTTAAAATTCAAAGTTAAATTTAAAGTCAAATTTAAAGTTAAATTTAAAGTTAAATTTAAAGTTCAATTTAAAGTTAAATTTAAAGTTAAATTTATAGTTGAATTTAAAGTTAAATTTAAAGTAAGATTTAAAGTTAAATTTAAAGTTAAATTTGAAGTCAAATTTCAAGTTGAATTTAAAGTTAAATTTAAAGCTTAATTTAAAGCTAAATTTAAACTCAAATCTTAAGTTAAAATTCAAAGTTTAATTTAAAGTCAAATTTAAAGTTAAATTTAAAGTTGAATTTTTAGTCAAATTTCAAGTTAGGTTTAAAGTTAAATTTAAAGTTAAACTTAAAATTAAATTTAAAGTCAAATTTAAAGTCAAATTTAAAGTTAAATTTAAAGTAAAATTTAAAGTCAAATTTAAAGTTAAATTTAAAGTTAAACTTAAAGTTAAATTTAAAGTTAAATTTAAAGTCAAATTTAGTGTTAAATTGTTTTAATTGTTTAAAGTTAAATTTAAACTTAAATTTAAAAATAAATTTAAAGTTAAACTTAAAGTTAAATTTAAAGTTAAATTTAAAGTAAAATTTAAAGTCAAATTTAAAGTCAAATTTAAAGTTAAATTTAAAGTAAAATTTAAAGTTAAATTTAAAGTCAAATTTAAAGTAAAATTTAAAGTCAAATTCAAAGTCAAATTTATAGTTAAATTTAAAGTTAAATTTAAAGTTAAATTTAAAGTCAAATTTAATGTTAAATTTTAAGTCAAATTTAAAGTTAAATTTAAAGTTGAATTTAAAGTTAAATTTAAAGTTAAATTTAAAGTCAAATTTAATGTCAAATTTAAAGTCAAATTTAAAGTTAAATTTAAAGTTAAATTTAAAGTTCAATTTAAAGTTAAATTTAAAGTTGAATTTTTAGTCAAATTTCAAGTTAGATTTAAAGTTAAATTTAAAGTTAAATTTAAAGTTAAATTTAAAGTTAAATTTAAAGTTAAATTTAAAGTCAAATTTAAAGTTAAATTTAAAGTCAAATTTAATGTCAAATTTAAAGTTTAATTTAAAGTAAAATTTAAAGTCAAATTTAAAGTAAAATTTAAAGTCAAATTTAGTGTTAAATTGTTTTAATTGTTTAAAGTTAAATTTAAAGTTAAATTTAAAAATAAATTTAAAGTTAAACTTAAAGTTAAATTTAAAGTTAAATTTAAAGTAAAATTTAAAGTCAAATTTAAAGTCAAATTTGAAGTTAAATTTAAAGTTAAATTTAAAATAAAATTTAAAGTAAAATTTAAAGTCAAATTCAAAGTCAAATCTAAAGTTAAATTTAAAGTTAAATTTAAAGTTAAATTTAAAGTCAAATTTAATGTTAAATTTAAAGTCAAATTTAAAGTTAAATTTAAAGTTGAATTTAAAGTTAAATTTAAAGTCAAATTAAAAGTAAAATTTAGAGTTAGATTAAATTAAAAGTTTAATTTAAAGTCAAATTTATAGTTAAATTTAAAGTCAAATCTAAAGTCAAATTTAAAGCTAAATTTAAAGTTAAATTTAAAGTTAAATTTAAAGCTAAATTTAAAGTCAAATTTAAATTTAAAGTCAAATTTAAAGTTAAATTTAAAGTTAAATTTAAAGTTGAATTTAAAGTTAAATTTCAAGTCAAATCTTAAGTTAAAATTCAAAGTTAAATTTAAAGTAAAATCTTATGTTGAATTTAAAGTCAAATTTAAAGTTATATTTAAAGTTAAATTTAAAGTTGAATTTAAAGTAAAATTTAAAGTTTAATTTGAAGTCAAATTTAAAGTTAAATTTAAAGTTAAATTTAAAGTCAAATTTAGTGTTAAATTGTTTTAATTGTTTAAAGTTAAATTTAAACTTAAATTTAAAAATAAATTTTAAGTTAAACTTAAAGTTAAATTTAAAGTTAAATTTAAAGTAAAATTTAAAGTCAAATTTAAAGTCAAATTTAAAGTTAGATTTAGAGTTAAATTTAAAGTAAAATTTAAAGTCAAATTTAAAGTAAAATTTAAAGTCAAATTCAAAGTCAAATTTATAGTTAAATTTAAAGTTAAATTTAAAGTTAAATTTAAAGTCAAATTTAATGTTAAATTTTAAGTCAAATTTAAAGTTAAATTTAAAGTTGAATTTAAAGTTAAATTTAAAGTTAAATTTAAAGTCAAATTTAATGTCAAATTTAAAGTCAAATTTAAAGTTAAATTTAAAGTTAAATTTAAAGTTCAATTTAAAGTTAAATTTAAAGTTGAATTTTTAGTCAAATTTCAAGTTAGATTTAAAGTTAAATTTAAAGTCAAATTTAAAGTTAAATTTAAAGTTAAATTTAAAGTTAAATTTAAAGTCAAATTTAAAGTTAAATTTAAAGTCAAATTTAATGTCAAATTTAAAGTTTAATTTAAAGTAAAATTTAAAGTCAAATTTAAAGTAAAATTTAAAGTCAAATTTAGTGTTAAATTGTTTTAATTGTTTAAAGTTAAATTTAAAGTTAGATTAAAAAATAAATTTAAAGTTAAACTTAAAGTTAAATTTAAAGTTAAATTTAAAGTAAAATTTAAAGTCAAATTTAAAGTCAAATTTGAAGTTAAATTTAAAGTTAAATTTAAAATAAAATTTAAAGTAAAATTTAAAGTCAAATTCAAAGTCAAATCTAAAGTTAAATTTAAAGTTAAATTTAAAGTTAAATTTAAAGTCAAATTTAATGTTAAATTTAAAGTCAAATTTAAAGTTAAATTTAAAGTTGAATTTAAAGTTAAATTTAAAGTCAAATTAAAAGTAAAATTTAGAGTTAGATTAAATTAAAAGTTTAATTTAAAGTCAAATTTATAGTTAAATTTAAAGTCAAATCTAAAGTCAAATTTAAAGTTAAATTTAAAGTTAAATTTAAAGTTAAATTTAAAGCTAAATTTAAAGTCAAATTTAAATTTAAAGTCAAATTTAAAGTTAAATTTAAAGTTAAATTTAAAGTTGAATTTAAAGTTAAATTTCAAGTCAAATCTTAAGTTAAAATTCAAAGTTAAATTTAAAGTAAAATCTTATGTTGAATTTAAAGTCAAACTTAAAGTTATATTTAAAGTTAAATTTAAAGTTGAATTTAAAGTAAAATTTAAAGTTAAATTTGAAGTCAAATTTAAAGTTGAATTTAAAGTTAAATTTAAAGCTAAATTTAAAGCTTAATTTAAAGTCAAATCTTAAGTTAAAATTCAAAGTTAAATTTAAAGTTTAATTTAAAGTCAAATTTAAAGTTAAATTTAAAGTTGAATTTTTAGTCAAATTTCAAGTTAGATTTAAAGTTAAACTTAAAGTTAAATTTAAAGTTAAATTTAAAGTCAAATTTAAAGTAAAATTTAAAGTCAAATTTAAAGTCAAATTTAAAGTTAAATTTAAAGTAAAACTTAAAGTCAAATTTAAAGTCAAATTTAAAGTTAAATTTAAAGTCAAATTTAGTGTTAAATTGTTTTAATTGTTTAAAGTTAAATTTAAAGTTAAATTAAAAAATAAATTTAAAGTTAAACTTAAAGTTAAATTTAAAGTTAAATTTAAAGTCAAATTTAAAGTAAAATTTAAAGTCAAATTTAAAGTTAAATTTAAAGTTAAATTTAAAGTAAGATTTAAAGTTAAATTTAAAGTTAAATTTGAAGTCAAATTGAAAGTTGAATTTAAAGTTAAATTTAAAGCTTAATTTAAAGTCAAATCTTAAGTTAAAATTCAAAGTTAAATTTAAAGTTTAATTTAAAGTCAAATTTAAAGTCAAATTTAAAGTCAAATTTAAAGTTAAATTTAAAGTTAAATTTAAAGTTAAATTTAAAGTTGAATTTTTAGTCAAATTTCAAATTAGATTTAAAGTTAAATTTAAATTTAAATTTAAAGTTAAATTTAAGGTCAAATTTAAAGTTAAATTTAAAGTCAAATTTAAAGTAAAATTTAAAGTCAAATTTAAAGTCAAATTTAAAGTTAAATTTAAAGTAAAACTTAAAGTCAAATTTAAAGTCAAATTTAAAGTTAAATTTAAAGTCAAATTTAGTGTTAAATTGTTTTAATTGTTTAAAGTTAAATTTAAAGTTAAATTAAAAAATAAATTTAAAGTTAAACTTAAAGTTAAATTTAAAGTTAAATTTAAAGTCAAATTTAAAGTAAAATTTAAAGTCAAATTTAAAGTTAAATTTAAAGTTAAATTTAAAGTTAAATTTAAAGTCAAATTTAAAGTCAAATTTAAAGTCAAATTCAAAGTCAAATTTAAAGTTAAATTTAAAGTTAAATTTAAAGTTAAATTTAAAGTCAAATTTAATGTTAAATTTAAAGTCAAATTTAAAGTTAAATTTAAAGTTTAATTTAAAGTTAAATTTAAAGTTAAATTTAAATTAAAATTTAAAGTTAGATTTTAAGCAAAATTAAAAGTTTAATTTAAAGTCAAATTTATAGTTAAATTTAAAGTCAAATTTAAAGTCAAATTTAAAGTTAAATTTAAAGTTAAATTTAAAGTTAAATTTAAAGCTAAATTTAAAGTCAAATTTAAAGTGAAATTTAAAGTTAAATTTAAAGTTGAATTTAAAGATAAATTTCAAGTCAAATCTTAAGTTAAAATTCAAAGTTAAATTTAAAGTAAAATCTTATGTTGAATTTAAAGTCAAACTTAAAGTTATATTTAAAGTTAAATTTAAAGTTAAATTTAAAGTTGAATTTAAAGTAAAATTTAAAGTTAAATTTGAAGTCAAATTTAAAGTTGAATTTAAAGTTAAATTTAAAGCTAAATTTAAAGCTTAATTTAAAGTCAAATCTTAAGTTAAAATTCAAAGTTTAATTTAAAGTTTAATTGAAAGTCAAATTTAAAGTTAAATTTAAAGTTGAATTTTTAGTCAAATTTCAAGTTAGATTTAAAGTTAAATTTAAAGTTAAACTTAAAGTTAAATTTCAAGTTAAATTTAAAGTTGAATTTAAAGTCAAATTTAAAGTTAAACTTAAAGCTAAATTTTAAGTTAAATTTAAAGTCAAATTTAAAGTCAAATTTAAAGTTAGATTTAAAGTTAAATTTAAAGTTAAATTCAAAGTTAAAGTTAAAGTTTAATTTAAAGTTAAATTTAAAGTCAAATTTAAAGTAAAATTTAAAGTCAAATTTAAAGTTAAATTTAAAGTTAAATTTAAAGTTAAATTTAAAGTCAAATTTAAAGCAAAATTGAAATTGAAGTCAAATTTAAAGTTGAATTTAAAGTTAAATTTGAAGCTAAATTTAAAGCTTAATTTAAAGTCAAATCTTAAGTTAAAATTCAATGTTTTATTTAAAGTTTAATTTAAAGTCAAATTTAAAGTTAAATTTAAAGTTGAATTTTTAGTCAAATTTCAAGTTAGATTTAAAGTTAAATTTAAAGTTAAACTAAAAGTTAAATTTAAAAATAAATTTAAAGTTAAATTTCAAGTTTAATTTAAAGTTGAATTTAAAGTCAAATTTAAAGTTAGATTTAAAGTTAAATTTAAAGTTAAATTTAAAGTTGAATTTAAAGTTAAACTTAAAGTAAGATTTAAAGTTAAATTTAAAGTTAAATTTGAAGTCAAATTTAAAGTTGAATTTCAAGTTTAATTTAAAGTCAAATTTAAAGTCAAATTTAAAGTTAGATTTAAAGTTAAATTTAAAGTTAAATTTAAAGTTGAATTTAAAGTTAAACTTAAAGTAAGATTTAAAGTTAAATTTAAAGTTAAATTTGAAGTCAAATTTAAAGTTGAATTTAAAGTTAAATTTAAAGTTTAATTTAAAGTCAAATTTAAAGTCATATTTAAAGTTAAATTTAAAGTTAAATTAAAAGCTTAATTTAAAGTTAAATTTAAAGTCAAATCTTTAGTTAAAATTCAAAGTTAAAGTTAAAGTTTAATTTTAAGTCAAATTTAAAGTAAAATTTAAAGTCAAATTTAAAGTTAAATTTAAAGTTAAATTTGAAGTCAAATTTGAAGTTGAATTTAAAGTTAAATTTAAAGTTAAATTTAAAGTTGAATTTCAAGTCAAATTTAAAGTTAAACTTAAAGTTAAATTTAAAGTTAAATTTAAAAGTCAAATTTAAAGTTAAATTTAAAGTTAAATTTAAAGCTAAATTTAAAGTTGAATTTAAAGTTAAGTATAAATTTGAATTTAAAGTTAAATTTAAAGTTAAATTTAAAGTTAAATTTAAAGCTAAATTTAAAGTTGAATTTAAAGTCAAATTTAAAGTCAAATTTAAAGTTAAATTTAAAGTAAAACTTAAAGTCAAATTTAAAGTCAAATTTAAAGTTAAATTTAAAGTCAAATTTAGTGTTAAATTGTTTTAATTGTTTAAAGTTAAATTTAAAGTTAAATTATAAAATAAATTTAAAGTTAAACTTAAAGTTAAATTTAAAATTAAATTTAAAGTCAAATTTAAAGTAAAATTTAAAGTCAAATTTAAAGTTAAATTTAAAGTTAAATTTAAAGTTAAATTTAAAGTCAAATTTAAAGTAAAATTTAAAGTCAAATTCAAAGTCAAATTTAAAGTTAAATTTAAAGTTAAATTTAAAGTTAAATTTAAAGTCAAATTTAATGTTAAATTTAAAGTCAAATTTAAAGTTAAATTTAAAGTTTAATTTAAAGTTAAATTTAAAGTTAAATTTAAAGTAAAATTTAAAGTTAGATTTTAAGCAAAATTAAAAGTTAAATTTAAAGTCAAATTTATAGTTAAATTTAAAGTCAAATTTAAAGTCAAATTTAAAGTTAAATTTAAAGTTAAATTTAAAGTTAAATTTAAAGCTAAATTTAAAGTCAAATTTAAAGTTAAATTTAAAGTTAAATTTAAAGTTGAATTTAAAGTTAAATTTCAAGTCAAATCTTAAGTTAAAATTCAAAGTTAAATTTAAAGTAAAATCTTATGTTGAATTTAAAGTCAAACTTAAAGTTATATTTAAAGTTAAATTTAAAGTTAAATTTAAAGTTGAATTTAAAGTAAAATTTAAAGTTAAATTTGAAGTCAAATTTAAAGTTGAATTTAAAGTTAAATTTAAAGCTAAATTTAAAGCTTAATTTAAAGTCAAATCTTAAGTTAAAATTCAAAGTTTAATTTAAAGTTTAATTGAAAGTCAAATTTAAAGTTAAATTTAAAGTTGAATTTTTAGTCAAATTTCAAGTTAGATTTAAAGTTAAATTTAAAGTTAAACTTAAAGTTAAATTTCCAGTTAAATTTAAAGTTGAATTTAAAGTCAAATTTAAAGTTAAACTTAAAGCTAAATTTTAAGTTAAATTTAAAGTCAAATTTAAAGTCAAATTTAAAGTTAGATTTAAAGTTAAATTTAAAGTTAAATTCAAAGTTAAAGTTAAAGTTTAATTTAAAGTTAAATTTAAAGTCAAATTTAAAGTAAAATTTAAAGTCAAATTTAAAGTTAAATTTAAAGTTAAATTTAAAGTTAAATTTAAAGTCAAATTTAAAGCAAAATTTAAAGTCAAATTCAAAGTCAAATCTAAAGTTAAATTTAAAGTTAAATTTAAAGTTGAATTTAAAGTTAAATTTAAAGTTAAATTTGAAGTCAAATTTAAAGTTGAATTTAAAGTTAAATTTGAAGCTAAATTTAAAGCTTAATTTAAAGTCAAATCTTAAGTTAAAATTCAATGTTTAATTTAAAGTTTAATTTAAAGTCAAATTTAAAGTTAAATTTAAAGTTGAATTTTTAGTCAAATTTCAAGTTAGATTTAAAGTTAAATTTAAAGTTAAACTAAAAGTTAAATTTAAAAATAAATTTAAAGTTAAATTTTAAGTTAAAATTAAAGTCAAATTTAAAGTCAAATTTAAAGTCAAATTTAAAGTTAAATTTAAAGTCAAATTTAAAGTCAAATTCAAAGTTAGATTTAAAGTTAAATTTAAAGTTAAATTTAAAGTTGAATTTAAAGTTAAACTTAAAGTAAGATTTAAAGTTAAATTTAAAGTTAAATTTGAAGTCAAATTTAAAGTTGAATTTAAAGTTAAATTTAAAGTTTAATTTAAAGTCAAATTTAAAGTCATATTTAAAGTTAAATTTAAAGTTAAATTAAAAGCTTAATTTAAAGTTAAATTTAAAGTCAAATCTTTAGTTAAAATTCAAAGTTAAAGTTAAAGTTTAATTTTAAGTCAAATTTAAAATAAAATTTAAAGTCAAATTTAAAGTTAAATTTAAAGTTAAATTTGAAGTCAAATTTGAAGTTGAATTTAAAGTTAAATTTAAAGTTAAATTTAAAGTTGAATTTCAAGTCAAATTTAAAGTTAAACTTAAAGTTAAATTTAAAGTTAAATTTAAAGCTAAATTTAAAGTCAAATTTAAATTTAAAGTCAAATTTAAAGTTAAATTTAAAGTTAAATTTAAAGTTGAATTTAAAGTTAAATTTCAAGTCAAATCTTAAGTTAAAATTCAAAGTTAAATTTAAAGTAAAATCTTATGTTGAATTTAAAGTCAAACTTAAAGTTATATTTAAAGTAAAATTTAAAGTTAAATTTAAAGTTGAATTTAAAGTAAAATTTAAAGTTAAATTTGAAGTCAAATTTAAAGTTGAATTTAAAGTTAAATTTAAAGCTAAATCTAAAGCTTAATTTAAAGTCAAATCTTAAGTTAAAATTCAAAGTTAAATTTAAAGTTTAATTTAAAGTCAAATTTAAAGTTAAATTTAAAGTTGAATTTTTAGTCAAATTTCAAGTTAGATTTAAAGTTAAACTTAAAGTTAAATTTAAAGTTAAATTTAAAGTCAAATTTAAAGTCAAATTTGAAGTTAAATTTAAAGTTAAATTTAAAATAAAATTTAAAGTAAAATTTAAAGTCAAATTCAAAGTCAAATCTAAAGTTAAATTTAAAGTTAAATTTAAAGTTAAATTTAAAGTCAAATTTAATGTTAAATTTAAAGTCAAATTTAAAGTTAAATTTAAAGTTGAATTTAAAGTTAAATTAAAAGTCAAATTAAAAGTAAAATTTAGAGTTAGATTAAATTAAAAGTTTAATTTAAAGTCAAATTTATAGTTAAATTTAAAGTCAAATCTAAAGTCAAATTTAAAGTTAAATTTAAAGTTAAATTTAAAGTTAAATTTAAAGCTAAATTTAAAGTCAAATTTAAATTTAAAGTCAAATTTAAAGTTAAATTTAAAGTTAAATTTAAAGTTGAATTTAAAGTTAAATTTCAAGTCAAATCTTAAGTTAAAATTCAAAGTTAAATTTAAAGTAAAATCTTATGTTGAATTTAAAGTCAAACTTAAAGTTATATTTAAAGTTAAATTTAAAGTTAAATTTAAAGTTGAATTTAAAGTAAAATTTAAAGTTAAATTTGAAGTCAAATTTAAAGTTGAATTTAAAGTTAAATTTAAAGCTAAATTTAAAGCTTAATTTAAAGTCAAATCTTAAGTTAAAATTCAAAGTTAAATTTAAAGTTTAATTTAAAGTCAAATTTAAAGTTAAATTTAAAGTTGAATTTTTAGTCAAATTTCAAGTTAGATTTAAAGTTAAACTTAAAGTTAAATTTAAAGTTAAATTTAAAGTCAAATTTAAAGTAAAATTTAAAGTCAAATTTAAAGTCAAATTTAAAGTTAAATTTAAAGTAAAACTTAAAGTCAAATTTAAAGTCAAATTTAAAGTTAAATTTAAAGTCAAATTTAGTGTTAAATTGTTTTAATTGTTTAAAGTTAAATTTAAAGTTAAATTAAAAAATAAATTTAAAGTTAAACTTAAAGTTAAATTTAAAGTTAAATTTAAAGTCAAATTTAAAGTAAAATTTAAAGTCAAATTTAAAGTTTAATTTAAAGTTAAATTTAAAGTAAGATTTAAAGTTAAATTTAAAGTTAAATTTGAAGTCAAATTGAAAGTTGAATTTAAAGTTAAATTTAAAGCTTAATTTAAAGTCAAATCTTAAGTTAAAATTCAAAGTTAAATTTAAAGTTTAATTTAAAGTCAAATTTAAAGTCAAATTTAAAGTCAAATTTAAAGTTAAATTTAAAGTTAAATTTAAAGTTAAATTTAAAGTTGAATTTTTAGTCAAATTTCAAATTAGATTTAAAGTTAAATTTAAAGTTAAATTTAAAGTTAAATTTAAGGTCAAATTTAAAGTTAAATTTAAAGTCAAATTTAAAGTAAAATTTAAAGTCAAATTTAAAGTCAAATTTAAAGTTAAATTTAAAGTAAAACTTAAAGTCAAATTTAAAGTCAAATTTAAAGTTAAATTTAAAGTCAAATTTAGTGTTAAATTGTTTTAATTGTTTAAAGTTAAATTTAAAGTTAAATTAAAAAATAAATTTTAAGTTAAACTTAAAGTTAAATTTAAAGTTAAATTTAAAGTCAAATTTAAAGTAAAATTTAAAGTCAAATTTAAAGTTAAATTTAAAGTTAAATTTAAAGTTAAATTTAAAGTCAAATTTAAAGTCAAATTTAAAGTCAAATTCAAAGTCAAATTTAAAGTTAAATTTAAAGTTAAATTTAAAGTTAAATTTAAAGTCAAATTTAATGTTAAATTTAAAGTCAAATTTAAAGTTAAATTTAAAGTTTAATTTAAAGTTAAATTTAAAGTTAAATTTAAATTAAAATTAAAAGTTAGATTTTAAGCAAAATTAAAAGTTTAATTTAAAGTCAAATTTATAGTTAAATTTAAAGTCAAATTTAAAGTTAAATTTAAAGTTAAATTTAAAGTTAAATTTAAAGCTAAATTTAAAGTCAAATTTAAAGTGAAATTTAAAGTTAAATTTAAAGTTGAATTTAAAGATAAATTTCAAGTCAAATCTTAAGTTAAAATTCAAAGTTAAATTTAAAGTAAAATCTTATGTTGAATTTAAAGTCAAACTTAAAGTTATATTTAAAGTTAAATTTAAAGTTAAATTTAAAGTTGAATTTAAAGTAAAATTTAAAGTTAAATTTGAAGTCAAATTTAAAGTTGAATTTAAAGTTAAATTTAAAGCTAAATTTAAAGCTTAATTTAAAGTCAAATCTTAAGTTAAAATTCAAAGTTTAATTTAAAGTTTAATTGAAAGTCAAATTTAAAGTTAAATTTAAAGTTGAATTTTTAGTCAAATTTCAAGTTAGATTTAAAGTTAAATTTAAAGTTAAACTTAAAGTTAAATTTCAAGTTAAATTTAAAGTTGAATTTAAAGTCAAATTTAAAGTTAAACTTAAAGCTAAATTTTAAGTTAAATTTAAAGTCAAATTTAAAGTCAAATTTAAAGTTAGATTTAAAGTTAAATTTAAAGTTAAATTCAAAGTTAAAGTTAAAGTTTAATTTAAAGTTAAATTTAAAGTCAAATTTAAAGTAAAATTTAAAGTCAAATTTAAAGTTAAATTTAAAGTTAAATTTAAAGTTAAATTTAAAGTCAAATTTAAAGCAAAATTGAAATTGAAGTCAAATTTAAAGTTGAATTTAAAGTTAAATTTGAAGCTAAATTTAAAGCTAAATTTAAAGTCAAATCTTAAGTTAAAATTCAATGTTTAATTTAAAGTTTAATTTAAAGTCAAATTTAAAGTTAAATTTAAAGTTGAATTTTTAGTCAAATTTCAAGTTAGATTTAAAGTTAAATTTAAAGTTAAACTAAAAGTTAAATTTAAAAATAAATTTAAAGTTAAATTTCAAGTTTAATTTAAAGTTGAATTTAAAGTCAAATTTAAAGTTAGATTTAAAGTTAAATTTAAAGTTAAATTTAAAGTTGAATTTAAAGTTAAACTTAAAGTAAGATTTAAAGTTAAATTTAAAGTTAAATTTGAAGTCAAATTTAAAGTTGAATTTCAAGTTTAATTTAAAGTCAAATTTAAAGTCAAATTTAAAGTTAGATTTAAAGTTAAATTTAAAGTTAAATTTAAAGTTGAATTTAAAGTTAAACTTAAAGTAAGATTTAAAGTTAAATTTAAAGTTAAATTTGAAGTCAAATTTAAAGTTGAATTTAAAGTTAAATTTAAAGTTTAATTTAAAGTCAAATTTAAAGTCATATTTAAAGTTAAATTTAAAGTTAAATTAAAAGCTTAATTTAAAGTTAAATTTAAAGTCAAATCTTTAGTTAAAATTCAAAGTTAAAGTTAAAGTTTAATTTTAAGTCAAATTTAAAGTAAAATTTAAAGTCAAATTTAAAGTTAAATTTAAAGTTAAATTTGAAGTCAAATTTGAAGTTGAATTTAAAGTTAAATTTAAAGTTAAATTTAAAGTTGAATTTCAAGTCAAATTTAAAGTTAAACTTAAAGTTAAATTTAAAGTTAAATTTAAAAGTCAAATTTAAAGTTAAATTTAAAGTTAAATTTAAAGCTAAATTTAAAGTTGAATTTAAAGTTAAGTATAAATTTGAATTTAAAGTTAAATTTAAAGTTAAATTTAAAGTTAAATTTAAAGCTAAATTTAAAGTTGAATTTAAAGTCAAATTTAAAGTCAAATTTAAAGTTAAATTTAAAGTAAAACTTAAAGTCAAATTTAAAGTCAAATTTAAAGTTAAATTTAAAGTCAAATTTAGTGTTAAATTGTTTTAATTGTTTAAAGTTAAATTTAAAGTTAAATTATAAAATAAATTTAAAGTTAAACTTAAAGTTAAATTTAAAATTAAATTTAAAGTCAAATTTAAAGTAAAATTTAAAGTCAAATTTAAAGTTAAATTTAAAGTTAAATTTAAAGTTAAATTTAAAGTCAAATTTAAAGTAAAATTTAAAGTCAAATTCAAAGTCAAATTTAAAGTTAAATTTAAAGTTAAATTTAAAGTTAAATTTAAAGTCAAATTTAATGTTAAATTTAAAGTCAAATTTAAAGTTAAATTTAAAGTTTAATTTAAAGTTAAATTTAAAGTTAAATTTAAAGTAAAATTTAAAGTTAGATTTTAAGCAAAATTAAAAATTAAATTTAAAGTCAAATTTATAGTTAAATTAAAAGTCAAATTTAAAGTCAAATTTATAGTTAAATTTAAAGTTAAATTTAAAGTTAAATTTAAAGCTAAATTTAAAGTCAAATTTAAAGTTAAATTTAAAGTTAAATTTAAAGTTGAATTTAAAGTTAAATTTCAAGTCAAATCTTAAGTTAAAATTCAAAGTTAAATTTAAAGTAAAATCTTATGTTGAATTTAAAGTCAAACTTAAAGTTATATTTAAAGTTAAATTTAAAGTTAAATTTAAAGTTGAATTTAAAGTAAAATTTAAAGTTAAATTTGAAGTCAAATTTAAAGTTGAATTTAAAGTTAAATTTAAAGCTAAATTTAAAGCTTAATTTAAAGTCAAATCTTAAGTTAAAATTCAAAGTTTAATTTAAAGTTTAATTGAAAGTCAAATTAAAAGTTAAATTTAAAGTTGAATTTTTAGTCAAATTTCAAGTTAGATTTAAAGTTAAATTTAAAGTTAAACTTAAAGTTAAATTTCCAGTTAAATTTAAAATTGAATTTAAAGTCAAATTTAAAGTTAAACTTAAAGCTAAATTTTAAGTTAAATTTAAAGTCAAATTTAAAGTCAAATTTAAAGTTAGATTTAAAGTTAAATTTAAAGTTAAATTCAAAGTTAAAGTTAAAGTTTAATTTAAAGTTAAATTTAAAGTCAAATTTAAAGTAAAATTTAAAGTCAAATTTAAAGTTAAATTTAAAGTTAAATTTAAAGTTAAATTTAAAGTCAAATTTAAAGCAAAATTTAAAGTCAAATTCAAAGTCAAATCTAAAGTTAAATTTAAAGTTAAATTTAAAGTTGAATTTAAAGTTAAATTTAAAGTTAAATTTGAAGTCAAATTTAAAGTTGAATTTAAAGTTAAATTTGAAGCTAAATTTAAAGCTTAATTTAAAGTCAAATCTTAAGTTAAAATTCAATGTTTAATTTAAAGTTTAATTTAAAGTCAAATTTAAAGTTAAATTTAAAGTTGAATTTTTAGTCAAATTTCAAGTTAGATTTAAAGTTAAATTTAAAGTTAAACTAAAAGTTAAATTTAAAAATAAATTTAAAGTTAAATTTTAAGTTAAAATTAAAGTCAAATTTAAAGTCAAATTTAAAGTCAAATTTAAAGTTAAATTTAAAGTCAAATTTAAAGTCAAATTCAAAGTTAGATTTAAAGTTAAATTTAAAGTTAAATTTAAAGTTGAATTTAAAGTTAAACTTAAAGTAAGATTTAAAGTTAAATTTAAAGTTAAATTTGAAGTCAAATTTAAAGTTGAATTTAAAGTTAAATTTAAAGTTTAATTTAAAGTCAAATTTAAAGTCATATTTAAAGTTAAATTTAAAGTTAAATTAAAAGCTTAATTTAAAGTTAAATTTAAAGTCAAATCTTTAGTTAAAATTCAAAGTTAAAGTTAAAGTTTAATTTTAAGTCAAATTTAAAATAAAATTTAAAGTCAAATTTAAAGTTAAATTTAAAGTTAAATTTGAAGTCAAATTTGAAGTTGAATTTAAAGTTAAATTTAAAGTTAAATTTAAAGTTGAATTTCAAGTCAAATTTAAAGTTAAACTTAAAGTTAAATTTAAAGTTAAATTTAAAAGTCAAATTTAAAGTTAAATTTAAAGTTAAATTTAAAGCTAAATTTAAAGTTGAATTTAAAGTTAAGTATAAATTTGAATTTAAAGTTAAATTTAAAGTTAAATTTAAAGTTAAATTTAAAGCTAAATTTAAAGTTGAATTTAAAGTCAAATTTAAAGTTAAATTTAAAGTCAAATTTAAAGTTAAATTTAAAGTCAAATTTAAAGTTAAATTTAAAGTTGAATTTAAAGTTAAGTATAAATTTGAATTTAAAGTTAAATTTAAAGTTTTAAAAGTCAAATTTAAAGTTAAATTTAAAGTTGAATTTAAAGTTGAATTTAAAGTTAAATTTGAATTTAAAGTTAAATTTGAAGTAAAATTTAAAGTTAGATTTTAAGCTAAATTTAAAGTTGAATTTAAAGTTAAATTTAAAGTTAAATTTAAAGTTGAGTTTAAAGTTAAATTTAAAGTAAGATTTAAAGTTAAATTTAAAGTTAAATTTGAAGTCAAATTTAAAGTTGAATTTAAAGTTAAATTTAAAGCTAAATTTAAAGCTAAATTTAAAGTCAAATCTTAAGTTAAAATTCAAAGTTAAATTTAAAGTTTAATTTAAAGTCAAATTTAAAGTCAAATTTAAAGTCAAATTTAAAGTTAAATTTAAAGTTAAATTTAAAGTTCAATTTAAAGTTAAATTTAATGTTGAATTTTTAGTCAAATTTCAAGTTAGATTTAAAGTTAAATTTAAAGTTAAATTTAAAGTTAAATTTAAAGTTAAATTTAAAGTTAAATTTAAAGTTAAATTTAAAGTCAAATTTAAAGTTAAATTTAAAGTCAAATTTAAAGTCAAATTTAAAGTTAAATTTAAAGTCAAATTTTAAGTTAAATTTAAAGTAAAATTTAAAGTCAAATTTAAAGTCAAATTTAAAGTTTAATTTAAAGTTAAATTTAAAGTTAAATTTAAAGTCAAATTTAGTGTTAAATTGTTTTAATTGTTTAAAGTTAAATTTAAAGTTAAATTTAAAAATAAATTTAAAGTTAAACTTAAATTTAAATTTAAAGTTAAATTTAAAGTCAAATTTAAAGTAAAATTTAAAGTCAAATTTAAAGTTAAATTTAATGTTAAATTTAAAGTTAAATTTAAAGTCAAATTTAAAGTAAAATTTAAAGTCAAATTCAAAGTCAAATCTAAAGTTAAATTTAAAGTTAAATTTAAATTTAAATTTAAAGTCAAATTTAATGTTAAATTTAAAGTCAAATTTAAAGTTAAATTTAAAGTTGAATTTAAAGTTAAATTTAAAGTTAAATTTAAAGTAAAATTAAGAGTTAGATTAAATTAAAAGTTTAATTTAAAGTCAAATTTATAGTTAAGTTTAAAGTCAAATTTAAAGTCAAATTTAAAGTTAAATTTAAAGTTAAATTTAAAGTTAAATTTAAAGCTAAATTTAAAGTCAAATTTAAAGTTAAATTTAAAGTTAAATTTAAAGTTGAATTTAAAGTTAAATTTCAAGTCAAATCTTAAGTTAAAATTCAAAGTTAAATTTAAAGTAAAATCTTATGTTGAATTTAAAGTCAAATTTAAAGTTATATTTAAAGTTAAATTTAAAGTTAAATTTAAAGTTGAATTTAAAGTAAAATTTAAAGTTAAATTTGAAGTCAAATTTAAAGTTGAATTTAAAGTTAAATTTAAAGCTAAATTTAAAGCTAAATTTAAAGTCAAATCTTAAGTTAAAATTCAAAGTTTAATTTAAAGTTTAATTTAAAGTCAAATTTAAAGTCAAATCTTAAGTTAAAATTCAAAGTTAAATTTAAAGCCACATTTTAAGTCAAATTTAAAGTCAAATTTAAAGTTAAATTTAAAGTTAAATTTAAAGTTCAATTTAAAGTTAAATTTAAAGTTAAATTTATAGTTGAATTTAAAGTTAAATTTAAAGTAAGATTTAAAGTTAAATTTAAAGTTAAATTTGAAGTCAAATTTCAAGTTGAATTTAAAGTTAAATTTAAAGTAAAATTTAAAGTCAAATTCAAAGTCAAATTTAAAGTTAAATTTAAAGTTAAATTTAAAGTTAAATTTAAAGTCAAATTTAATGTTAAATTTAAAGTCAAATTCAAAGTCAAATTTAAAGTTAAATTTAAAGTTAAATTTAAAGTTAAATTTAAAGTCAAATTTAATGTTAAATTTAAAGTCAAATTTAAAGTTAAATTTAAAGTTGAATTTAAAGTTAAATTTAAAGTTAAATTTAAAGTAAAATTTAAAGTTAGATTTTAAGCAAAATTAAATGTTTAATTTAAAGTCAAATTTATAGTTAAATTTAAAGTAGAATTTTTAGTCAAATTTCAAGTTAGATTTAAAGTTAAATTTAAAGTTAAACTTAAAGTTAAATTTAAAGTTAAATTTAAAGTCAAATTTAAAGTAAAATTTAAAGTCAAATTCAAAGTCAAATTTAAAGTTAAATTTAAAGTTAAATTTAAAGTTAAATTTAAAGTCAAATTTAATGTTAAATTTAAAGTCAAATTTAAAGTTAAATTTAAAGTTGAATTTAAAGTTAAATTTAAAGTTAAATTTAAAGTAAAATTTAAAGTTAGATTTTAAGCAAAATTAAATGTTTAATTTAAAGTCAAATTTATAGTTAAATTTAAAGTCAAATTTAAAGTTAAATTTAAAGTTAAATTTAAAGCTAAATTTAAAGTCAAATTTAAAGTTAAATTTAAAGTTAAATTTAAAGTTGAATTTAAAGTTAAATTTCAAGTCAAATCTTAAGTTAAAATTCAAAGTTAAATTTAAAGTAAAATCTTATGTTGAATTTAAAGTCAAATTAAAAAATACATTTAAACTTAAATTTAAAGTTAAATTTAAAGTTGAAATTAAAGTAAAATTTAAAGTTAAATTTGAAGTAAAATTTAAAGTTGAATTTAAAGTTAAATTTAAAGCTAAATTTAAAGCTTAATTCAAAGTCAAATCTTAAGTTAAAATTCAAAGTTTAATTTTAAGTTTAATTTAAAGTCAAATTTAAAGTTAAATTTAAAGTTGAATTTTTAGTCTAATTTCAAGTTAGATTTAAAGTTAAATTTAAAGTTAAATTTAAACTTAAATTTAAAGTTAGATTTTAAGCAAAATTAAAAGTTTAATTTAAAGTCAAATTTAAAGTTAAATTTAAAGTTGAATTTAAAGTTAAATTTAAAGCTAAATTTAAAGCTTAATTTAAAGTCAAATCTTAAGTTAAAATTCAAAGTTAAATTTAAAGTTTAATTTAAAGTCAAATTTAAAGTCAAATTTAAAGTCAAATTTAAAATTAAATTTAAAGTTAAATTTAAAGTTGAATTTTTAGTCAAATTTCAAGTTAGATTTAAAGTTCAATTTAAAGTTAAATTTACAGTTAAATTTAAAGTTAAATTTAAAGTCAAATTTAAAGTTAAATTTAAAGTAAAATTTAAAGTCAAATTTAAAGTCAAATTTAAAGTTAAATTTAAAGTTAAATTTGAAGTCAAATTTCAAGTTGAATTTAAAGTTAAATTTGAAGTCAAATTTAAAGTTAAATTTGAAGTCAAATTTCAAGTTGAATTTAAAGTTAAATTTAAAGCTTAATTTAAAGCTAAATTTAAAGTCAAATCTTAAGTTAAAATTCAAAGTTAAATTTGAAGTTTAATTTAAAGTCAAATTTAAAGTTAAATTTAAAGTAGAATTTTTAGTCAAATTTCAAGTTAGATTTAAAGTTAAATTTAAAGTTTAACTTAAAGTTAAATTTAAAGTTAAATTTAAAGTCAAATTTAAAGTAAAATTTAAAGTCAAATTCAAAGTCAAATTTAAAGTTAAATTTAAAGTTAAATTTAAAGTTAAATTTAAAGTCAAATTTAATGTTAAATTTAAAGTCAAATTTAAAGTTAAATTTAAAGTTGAATTTAAAGTTAAATTTAAAGTTAAATTTAAAGTTAAATTTGAAGTCAAATTTCAAGTTGAATTTAAAGTTAAATTTAAAGCTTAATTTAAAGCTAAATTTAAAGTCAAATCTTAAGTTAAAATTCAAAGTTAAATTTGAAGTTTAATTTAAAGTCAAATTTAAAGTTAAATTTAAAGTAGAATTTTTAGTCAAATTTCAAGTTAGATTTAAAGTTAAATTTAAAGTTAAACTTAAAGTTAAATTTAAAGTTAAATTTAAAGTCAAATTTAAAGTAAAATTTAAAGTCAAATTCAAAGTCAAATTTAAAGTTAAATTTAAAGTTAAATTTAAAGTTAAATTTAAAGTCAAATTTAATGTTAAATTTTAAGTCAAATTTAAAGTTAAATTTAAAGTTGAATTTAAAGTTAAATTTAAAGTTAAATTTAAAGTAAAATTTAAAGTTAGATTTTAAGCAAAATTAAATGTTTAATTTAAAGTCAAATTTATAGTTAAATTTAAAGTCAAATTTAAAGTTAAATTTAAAGTTAAATTTAAAGCTAAATTTAAAGTCAAATTTAAAGTTAAATTTAAAGTTAAATTTAAAGTTGAATTTAAAGTTAAATTTCAAGTCAAATCTTAAGTTAAAATTCAAAGTTAAATTTAAAGTAAAATCTTATGTTGAATTTAAAGTCAAATTTAAAAATACATTTAAACTTAAATTTAAAGTTAAATTTAAAGTTGAAATTAAAGTAAAATTTAAAGTTAAATTTGAAGTAAAATTTAAAGTTGAATTTAAAGTTAAATTTAAAGCTAAATTTAAAGCTTAATTCAAAGTCAAATCTTAAGTTAAAATTCAAAGTTTAATTTTAAGTTTAATTTAAAGTCAAATTTAAAGTTAAATTTAAAGTTGAATTTTTAGTCTAATTTCAAGTTAGATTTAAAGTTAAATTTAAAGTTAAATTTAAACTTAAATTTCAAGTTAGATTTAAAGTCAAATTTAAAGTTAAATTTAAAGTTAAATTTAAAGCTAAATTTAAAGCTAAATTTAAAGTCAAATCTTAAGTTAAAATTCAAAGTTAAATTTAAAGTTTAATTTAAAGTCAAATTTAAAGTCAAATTTAAAGTCAAATTTAAAATTAAATTTAAAGTTAAATTTAAAGTTGAATTTTTAGTCAAATTTCAAGTTAGATTTAAAGTTAAATTTAAAGTTAAATTTAAAGTTAAATTTAAAGTTAAATTTAAAGTCAAATTTAAAGTTAAATTTAAAGTAAAATTTAAAGTCAAATTTAAAGTCAAATTTAAAGTTAAATTTAAAGTTAAATTTTAAGTTAAATTTAAAGTCAAATTTAGTGTTAAATTGTTTTAATTGTTTAAAGTTAAATTTAAAAATAAATTTAAAGTTAAACTTAAAGTTAAATTTAAAGTTAAATTTAAAGTCAAATTTAAAGTAAAATTTAAAGTCAAATTTAAAGTCAAATTTAAAGTTAAATTTAAAGTTAAATTTAAAGTTAAATTTAAAGTCAAATTTAAAGTAAAATTTAAAGTCAAATTCAAAGTCAAATTTAAAGTTAAATTTAAAGTTAAATTTAATGTTAAATTTAAAGTCAAATTTAAAGTTAAATTTAAAGTTGAATTTAAAGTTAAATTTAAAGTTAAATTTAAAGTAAAATTTAAAGTTAAATTTAAAGTTAAATTTAAAGTTAAACTTAAAGCTAAATTTAAAGTCAAATTTAAAGTTAAATTTAAAGTTAAGTTTAAAGTTGAATTTGTAGTTAAATTTCAAGTCAAATCTTAAGTTAAAATTCAAAGTGAAATTTAAAGTAAAATCTTATGTTGAATTTAAAGTCAAATTTAAAGTTATATTTAAAGTAAAATTTAAAGTTAAATTTGAAGTTGAATTTAAAGTAAAATTTAAAGTTAAATTTGAAGTTAAATTTAAAGCTAAATTTAAAGCTAAATTTAAAATCAAATCTTAAGTTAAAATTCAAAGTTTAATTTAAAGTTTAATTTAAAGTCAAATTTAAAGTCAAATCTTAAGTTAAAATTCAAAGTTAAATTTAAAGTTCAATTTAAAGTTAAATTTAAAGTTAAATTTATAGTTGAATTTAAAGTTAAATTTAAAGTAAGATTTAAAGTTAAATTTAAAGTTAAATTTGAAGTCAAATTTAAAGTTGAATTTAAAGTTAAATTTAAAATCAAATCTTAAGTTAAAATTCAAAGTTTAATTTAAAGTTTAATTTAAAGTCAAATTTAAAGTCAAATCTTAAGTTAAAATTCAAAAATAAATTTAAAGTTCAATTTAAAGTAAAATTTAAAGTTAAATTTATAGTTGAATTTAAAGTTAAATTTAAAGCTAAATTTAAAGCTAAATTTAAAATCAAATCTTAAGTTAAAATTCAAAGTTTAATTTAAAGTTTAATTTAAAGTCAAATTTAAAGTCAAATCTTAAGTTAAAATTCAAAGTTAAATTTAAAGTTCAATTTAAAGTTAAATTTAAAGTTAAATTTATAGTTGAATTTAAAGTTAAATTTAAAGTAAGATTTAAAGTTAAATTTAAAGTTAAATTTGAAGTCAAATTAAAAGTTGAATTTAAAGTTAAATTTAAAGCTTAATTTAAAGCTTAATTTAAAGTCAAATCTTAAGTTAAAATTCAAAGTCAAATTTAAAGTTTATTTTAAAGTCAAATTTAAAGTTAAATTTAAAGTTGAATTTTTAGTCAAATTTCAAGTTAGATTTAAAGTTAAATTTAAAGTTAAACTTAAAGTTAAATTTAAAGTTAAATTTAAAGTCAAATTTAAAGTAAAATTTAAAGCCAAATTTAAAGTCAAATTTAAAGTTAAATTTAAAGTAAAACTTAAAGTCAAATTTAATGTCAAATTTAAAGTTAAATTTAAAGTTAAATTTAAAGTTCAATTTAAAGTTAAATTTAAAGTTAAATTTATAGTTGAATTTAAAGTTCAATTTAAAGTAAGATTTAAAGTTAAATTTAAAGTTAAAATTAAAGTCAAATTTAAAGTTAAATTTAAAGTTAAATTTAAAGTTCAATTTAAAGCTAAATTTAAAGCTAAATTTAAAATCAAATCTTAAGTTAAAATTCAAAGTTTAATTTAAAGTTTAATTTAAAGTCAAATTTAAAGTCAAATTTAAAGTCAAATTTAAAGTTAAATTTAAAGTTAAATTTAAAGTTCAATTTAAAGCTAAATTTAAAGCTAAATTTAAAATCAAATCTTAAGTTAAAATTCAAAGTTTAATTTAAAGTTTAATTTAAAGTTAAATTTAAAGTCAAATCTTAAGTTAAAATTCAAAGTCAAATTTAAAGTTTACATTAAAGTCAAATTTAAAGTTAAATTTAAAGTTGAATTTTTAGTCAAATTTCAAGTTAGATTTAAAGTTAAATTTAAAGTTCAACTTAAAGTTAAATTTAAAGTTAAATTTAAAGTCAAATTTAAAGTAAAATTTAAAGTCAAATTTAAAGTCAAATTTAAAGTTAAATTTAAAGTAAAACTTAAAGTCAAATTTAAAGTCAAATTTAAAGTTAAATTTAAAGTTAAATTTAAAGTTAAATTTAAAGTCAAATCTAGTGTTAAATTGTTTTAATTGTTTAAAGTTAAATTTAAAGTTAAATTTAAAAATAAATTTAAAGTTAAACTTAAAGTTAAATTTAAAGTCAAATTTAATGTAAAATTTAAAGTCAAATTTAAAGTCAAATTTAAAGTTAAATTAAAAGTTAAATTTAAAGTTAAATTTAAAGTCAAATTTAAAGTAAAATTTAAAGTCAAATTCAAAGTCAAATTTAAAGTTAAATTTAAAGTCAAATTAAAAGTTTAATTTAAAGTCAAATTTAATGTTAAATTTACAGTCAAATTTTAAGTTAAATTTAAAGTTGAATTTAAAGTTAAATTTAAAGTTAAATTTAAAGTAAAATTTAAAGTTAGATTTTAAGCAAAATTAAAAGTTTAATTTAAAGTCAAATTTATAGTTAAATTTAAAGTCAAATTTAAAGTCAAATTTAAAGTTAAATTTAAAGTTAAATTTAATGTTAAATTTAAAGCTAAATTTAAAGTCAAATTTAAAGTTAAATTTAAAGTTAAATTTAAAGTTGAATTTAAAGTTAAACTTCAAGTCAAATCTTAAGTTAAAATTCAAAGTTAAATTTAAAGTAAAATCTTATGTTGAATTTAAAGTCAAATTTAAAGTTATATTTAAAGTTAAATTTAAAGTTAAATTTAAAGTTGAATTTAAAGTAAAATTTAAAGTTAAATTTGAAGTCAAATTTAAAGTTGAATTTAAAGTTAAATTTAAAGCTTAATTTAAAGTCAAATCTTAAGTTAAAATTCAAAGTTTAATTTAAAGTTTAATTTAAAGTTAAATTTCAAGTTAAATTTAAAGTTGAATTTAAAGTCAAATTTAAAGTTAAACTTAAAGATAAATTTTAAGTTAAATTTAAAGTCAAATTTAAAGTAAGATTTAAAGTTAAATTTAAAGTTAAATTTAAAGTTGAATTTAAAGTTAAACTTAAAGTAAGATTTAAAGTTAAATTTAAAGCTAAATTTAAAGTTAAATTTAAAGTTGAATTTAAAGTAAAATTTAAAGTTAAATTTGAAGTCAAATTTAAAGTTGAATTTAAAGTTAAATTTAAAGCTAAGTTTAAAGCTTAATTTAAAGTCAAATCTTAAGTTAAAATTCAAAGTTTAATTTAAAGTTTAATTTAAAGTTAAATTTCAAGTTAAATTTAAAGTTGAATTTAAAGTCAAATTTAAAGTTAAACTTAAAGATAAATTTTAAGTTAAATTTAAAGTCAAATTTAAAGTAAGATTTAAAGTTAAATTTAAAGTTAAATTTAAAGTTGAATTTAAAGTTAAACTTAAAGTAAGATTTAAAGTTAAATTTAAAGCTAAATTTAAAGTTAAATTTAAAGTCAAATCTTAAGTTAAAATTCAAAGTTAAAGTTAAAGTTTAATTTAAAGTCAAATTTAAAGTAAAATTTAAAGTCAAATTTGAAGTTAAATTTAAAGTTAAATTTGAAGTCAAATTTAAAGTTGAATTTAAAGTTAAATTTAAAGTTGAATTTCAAGTCAAATTAAAAGTTTAATTTAAAGTCAAATTTATAGTTAAATTTAAAGTCAAATTTAAAGTCAAATTTAAAGTTAAATTTAAAGTTAAATTTAAAGTTAAATTTAAAGCTAAATTTAAAGTTGAATTTAAAGTCAAATTTAAAGTTCAATTTAAAGTTAAATTTAAAGTTGAATTTTTAGTCAAATTCAAGTTAGATTTAAAGTTAAATTTAAAGTTAAATTTAAAGTTAAATTTAAAGTTAAATTTAGAGTCAAATTTAAAGTAAAATTTAAAGTCAAATTTAAAGTCAAATTTAAATTAAATTTAAAGTAAAATTTAAAGTCAAATTTAAAGTCAAATTTAAAGTTAAATTTAAAGTTAAATTTAAAGTTAAATTTAAAGTTAAATTTAAAGTCAAATTTAGTGTTAAATTGTTTTAATTGTTTAAAGTTAAATTTAAAGTAAAATTTAAAAATAAATTTAAAGATAAACTTAAAGTTAAATTTAAAGTTAAATTTAAAGTCAAATTTAAAGTAAAATTTAAAGTCAAATTTAAAGTTAAATTTAAAATTAAATTTGAAGTCAAATTTAAAGTTGAATTTAAAGTTAAATTTAAAGTTAAATTTAAAGTTGAATTTCAAGTCAAATTAAAAGTTTAATTTAAAGTCAAATTTATAAATTTAAAGTTAAATTTAAAGTCAAATTTAAAGTTGAATTTAAAGTTAAGTATAAATTTGAATTTAAAGTTAAATTTAAAGTTAAATTAAAAGTCAAATTTAAAGTTAAATTTAAAGTTGAATTTAAAGTTGAATTTAAAGTTAAATTTGAATTTAAAGTAGAACTGAAAGTTAAATTTAAAGTTAAATTTAAAGTAAAATTTAAAGTAAGATTTTAAGCTAAACTTAAAGTTGAATTTAAAGTTAAATTTAAAGTTAAATTTAAAGTTGAATTTAAAGTTAAATTTGAATTTAAAGTAGAATTGAAAGTTCAATTTAAAGTTAAATTTAAAGTTAAATTTAAAGTTAGATTTTAAGCTAAATTTAAAGTTGAATTTAAAGTTAAATTTAAAGTTAAATTTAAAGTTGAATTTAAAGTTAAATTTGAATTTAAAGTAGAATTGAAAGTTAAATTTAAAGTTAAATTTAAAGTAAAATTCAAAGTTAGATTTTAAGCTAAATTTAAAGTTAAATTTAAAGTTGAATTTAAAGTTAAATTTAAAGTCAAATTTAAAGTGAAATTTAAAGTTAAATTTAAAGTTCAATTTAAAGTTAAATTTAAAGTTGAATTTTTAGTCAAATTTCAAGTTAGATTTAAAGTTAAATTTAAAGTTAAATTTAAAGTTAAATTTAAAGTTAAATTTAAAGTTAAATTTAAAGTCAAATTTAAAGTAAAATTTAAAGTCAAATTTAAAGTCAAATTTAAAATTAAATTTAAAGTAAAATTTAAAGTCAAATTTAAAGTCAAATTTAAAGTTAAATTTAAAGTTAAATTTAAAGTCAAATTTAGTGTAAAATTGTTTTAATTGTTTAAAGTTAAATTTAAAGTTAAATTTACAAATAAATTTAAAGTTAAACTTAAAGTTAAATTTAAAGTTAAATTTAAAGTCAAATTTAACGTAAAATTTAAAGTCAAATTTAAAGTCAAATTTGAAGTTAAATTTAAAGTTAAATTTAAAGTTAAATTTAAAGTCAAATTTAAAGTAAAATTTAAAGTCAAATTCGAAGTCAAATTTAAAGTTAAATTTAAAGTTAAATTTAAAGTTAAATTTAAAGTCAAATTTATAGTTAAATTTAAAGTCAAATTTGAAGTCAAATTTAAAGTTAAATTAAAAGTTTAATTTAAAGTTAAATTTAGAGCTAAATTTAAAGTCAAATTTAAAGTTAAATTTAAAGTTAAATTTAAAGTTAAATTTGAAGTTAAATTTGAAGTCAAATTTAAAGTTGAATTTAAAGTTAAATTTAAAGCTTAATTTAAAGCTAAATTTAAAGTCAAATCTTAAGTTAAAATTCAAAGTTAAACTTAAAGTAAAATCTTATGTTGAATTTAAAGTCAAATTTAAAGTTATATTTAAAGTTAAATTTAAAGTTAAATTTAAAGTTGAATTTAAAGTTAAATTTAAAGTTAAATTTGAAGTCAAATTTAAAGTTGAATTTAAAGTTAAATTTAAAGCTTAATTTAAAGCTAAATTTAAAGTCAAATCTTAAGTTAAAATTCAAAGTTTAATTTAAAGTTTAATTTAAAGTCAAATTTAAAGTTAAATTTAAAGTTGAATTTTTAGTCAAATTTCAAGTTAGATTTAATGTTAAATTTAAAGTTAAACTTAAAGTTAAATTTAAAGTTGAATTAAAAGTCAAATTTAAAGTCAAATTTAAAGTTAGATTTAAAGTTAAATTTAAAGTTAAATTTAAAGTTGAATTTAAAGTTAAACTTAAAGTAAGATTTAAAGTTAAATTTAAAGTTAAATTTGAAGTCAGATTTAAAGTTGAATTTAAAGTTAAATTTAAAGTTTAATTTAAAGTCAAATTTAAAGTCATATTTAAAGTTAAAATAAAAGTTAAATTTAAAGCTAAATTTAAAGTTAAATTTAAAGCCAAATCTTAAGTTAAAATTCAAAGTTAAAGTTAAAGTTTAATTTAAAGTCAAATTTAAAGTAAAATTTAAAGTCAAATTTAAAGTTAAATTTAAAGTTAAATTTGAAGTCAAATTTAAAGTTGAATTTAAAGTTAAATTTAAAGTTATATTTAAAGTTGAATTTCAAGTCAAATTGAAAGTTTAATTTAAAGTCAAATTTATAGTTAAATTTAAAGTCAAATTTAAAGTCAAATTTAAAGTTAAATTTAAAGTTAAATTTAAAGTCAAATTTAAAGTTAAATTTAAAGTTAAATTTAAAGCTAAATTTAAAGTTAAATTAAAAGTTAAATTTAAAGTTGAATTTTTAGTCAAATTTCTAGTTAGATTTAAAGTTAAATTTAAAGTTAAATTTAAAGGTGAATTTAAAGCTAAATTTAAAAATAAATTTAAAGTTAAGTTTCAAGTTAAATTTAAAGTTGAATTTTTAGTCAAATTTAAAGTAATTTTAAAGTTAAATTTAAAGTTGAATTTAAAGTCAAATTTAAAGTTGAATTTAAAAATTAATTTAAAGTCAAATTAAAGGTTAGATTTAAAGCTAAATTTTATGTTAGATTTAAAGTCATATTTAAAGTTAAATTTAAAGTTTAATTTGAAGTCAAATTTAAAGATGAATTTAAAGTTAAATTTAAAGCTAAACTTGAAGTTAAATTTAAAGTCAAATGTCAAGTTAAAATTCAAAGTTAAATTTAAAATTGAATTTACAGTCAAATTTAAAGTTAAACTTAAAGTTAAATTTAAAGTTAAATTTAAAGTCAAATTTAAAGTTAAATTTAAAGTTAAATTTAAAGTCAAATTTAAAGTTGAATTTAAAGTTAAATTTAAAGTTAAATTTAAAGTTGAATTTAAAGTCGAATTTAAAGCTAGATTTAAAGTTAAATTTTAAGTTAAATTTTAAGTTAAATTTAAAGCTGAATTTTAAGTTGAATTTAAAGTGAAATTTAAAGATAAATTTAAAGCTTAATTTAAAGATAAATTTAAAGTTAAATTTGAAGTAAAATTTAAAGTCAAATTTAAAGTTAAATTTAAAGTCGAATTTAAAGTTAAATTTTAAGTTAAATTTAATGTCAAATTTAAAGTCAAATTTAAAGTTAAATTTAAAGATAAATTTAAAGTTAAATTTAAAGTTGAATTAAAAGTTAAATTTAAAGTTAAATTTAAAGATAAATTTAAAGTTGAATATAAAGTTAAATTTAAAGATAAATTTAAAGTTGAATTTAAAGTCAAATTTAAAGTTAAATTTAAAGTTAAATTCAAAGTTAAATTTAAAGTTAAATTGAAAGTTAAATTTAAAATTCAATTTAAAGTTAAATTTAAAGTCAAATTGAAAGTTAAATTTAAAGAAAAATTTAAAGTTGAATTTAAAGTCAAATTTAAAATAAGATTTAAAGTTGAATTTAAATTATATTTAAAGTTGAAATTAAAAGTTAAACTTAAAATTAAATTTAAAGTTAAATTTAAAGTTAAATTTTAAGTTAAATTTAAAGTTAAATTTAAAGTTAAATTTAAAGTTAAATTTAAAGATATATTTAAAGTTGAATTTAAAGCCAAATTTAAAATAAGATTTTAAGTTGAATTTAAAGTTTAATTTAAAATTAAATTTAAAGTTGAATTTAAAGCTAAAATTAAAGTCAAATTTAAAGTCAAATTTAAAGTCAAATTTAAAGTTGAATTAAAAGTTAAATTTAAAGTTGAATTTAAAGTTAAATTTAAAGTAAGATTTAAAGTTAAATTTAAAGTTGAATTTAAAGTTAAATTTGAAGTCAAATTTAAAGTTGAATTTAAAGTTAAATTTAAAGCTAAATTTAAAGTTAAATTTAAAGTCAAATGTTAAGTTAAAATTCAAAGTTAAATTTAAAGTTGAATTTAAAGTTAAATTTGAAGTCAAATTTAAAGTTGAATTTAAAAATTAATTTAAAGTCAAATTAAAGGTTAGATTTAAAGCTAAATTTTATGTTAGATTTAAAGTCATATTTAAAGTTAAATTTAAAGTTAAATTTGAAATCAAATTTAAAGATGAATTTAAAGTTAAATTTAAAGCTAAATTTAAAGTTAAATTTAAAGTCAAATGTTAAGTTAAAATTCAAAGTTAAATTTAAAGTTGAATTTAAAGTCAAATTTAAAGTTAAACTTAAAGTTAAATTTAAAGTTAAATTTAAAGTCAAATTTAAAGTTAAATTTAAAGTTAAATTTAAAGTCAAATTTAAAGTTGAATTTACAGTTAAATTTAAAGTTAAATTAAAAGTTAAATTTAAAGTTGAATTTAAAGTCGAATTTAAAGCTAGATTTAAAGTTAAATTTTAAGTTAAATTTTAAGTTAAATTTAAAGCTGAATTTTAAGTTAAATTTAAAGTGAAATTTAAAGATAAATTTAAAGCTTAATTTAAAGATAAATTTAAAGTTCAATTTGAAGTTAAATTTAAAGTCAAATTTAAAGTTGAATATAAAGTTAAATTAAAAGATAAATTTAAAGTTGAATTTAAAGTTAAATTTAAATTATATTTAAAGTTAAATTCAAAGTTAAATTTAAAGTTAAATTAAAAGTTAAATTTAAAATTCAATTTAAAGTTAAATTTAAACTCAAATTGAAAGTTAAATTTAAAGAAAAATTTAAAGTTGAATTTATAGTCAAATTTAAAATAAGATTTAAAGTTGAATTTAAAGTTATATTTAAAGTTGAAATTAAAAGTTAAATTTAAAATTCAATTTAAAGTTAGATTTAAAGTTAAATTTAAAGTTAAATTTAAAAATAAATTTAAAAATAAATTAAAAGTTAAATCTAAAGTTAAATTTAAAGTTAAATTTAAAGTTAAATTTAAAGTTAAATTTAAAGAAAAATTTAAAGTTGAATTTAAAGCCAAACTTAAAATAAGATTTTAAGTTGAATTTAAAGTTTAATTTAAAGTTAAATGTAAAGCTGAATTTAAAGTTTAATTTAAAGTTAAATTCAAAGTTAAATTTAAAGTTAAACTAAAAGTTAAATTTAAAATTTAATTTAAAGTTAAATTTAAAGTCAAATTTAAAGTTAAATTTAAAGATAAATTTAAAGTTGAATTTAAAGTTAAATTTAAAGTTGAAATTAAAGTTTAATTAAAAGTTAAATTTAAAATTCAATTTAAAGTTAAATTTAAAGTTGAATTTAAAGTTGAATTTAAAGTTAAATTTAAAGAAAAATTTAAAGTTAAATTTAAAGCTAAATTTAAAGTTAAATTTAAAGTTAAATTTAAAGTCAAATTTAAAGTTAAATCTTAAGTTGAATTTCAAGTCAAATTTAAAGTTAAATTTAAAGTCAAATTTAAAGTTAAATTTAAA
This sequence comes from Melanostoma mellinum, assembly GCA_914767635.1. Lineage (NCBI taxonomy): Eukaryota > Metazoa > Arthropoda > Insecta > Diptera > Syrphidae > Melanostoma > Melanostoma mellinum. The sequence continues at coordinate 72,590,427 of OU612059.1, read as the reverse complement.
GTTAAATTTAAAGTTAATTCAAAATTAAATTTTAAGTTAAATTTAAAGTCAAATTTAAAGTTAAATTCAAGGTTTAATTTAAAGTTAAATTTAAAGTCAAATTTAAAGTCAAATTTAAAGATAATTTAAAGTTTAATTTAAAGTTAAATTTAAGGGCAAATTTAAAGTTAAATTTAAAGTCGAATTTAAAGTCAAATTTAAAGTTAAACTTAAAGTTAAATTTAAAGTTAAATTTAAAGTCAAATTTAAAGTCAAATTTAAAGTTAAATTTAAAGTCGAATTTAAAGTTAAATTTAAAGTTAAATTTAAAGTTGAATATAAAGTTAAATTTAAAGATAAATTTAAAGTTGAATTTAAAGTTAAATTTAAATTAAATTTAAAGTTAAATTCAAAGTTAAATTTAAAGTTTAATTAAAAGTTAAATTTAAAATTCAATTTAAAGTTAAATTTAAAGTCAAATTGAAAGTTAAATTTAAAGAAAAATTTAAAGTTGAATTTATAGTCAAATTTAAAATAAGATTTAAAGTTGAATTTAAAGTTATATTTAAAGTTGAAATTAAAAGTTAAATTTAAAATTCAATTTAAAGTTAAATTTAAAGTTAAATTTAAAGTTAAATTTAAAAATAAATTTAAAAATAAATTTAAAGTTAAATTTAAAGTTAAATTTAAAGTTAAATTTAAAGTTAAATTTAAAGTTAAATTTAAAGAAAAATTTAAAGTTGAATTTAAAGCCAAACTTAAAATAAGATTTTAAGTTGAATTTAAAGTTTAATTTAAAGTTAAATGTAAGGCTGAATTTAAAGTTTAATTTAAAGTTAAATTCAAAGTTAAATTTAAAGTTAAACTAAAAGTTAAATGTAAAATTTAATTTAAAGTTAAATTTAAAGTCAAATTTAAAGTTAAATTTAAAGATAAGTTTAAAGTTGAATTTAAAGTTAAATTTAAAGTTGAAATTAAAGTTAAATTAAAAGTTAAATTTAAAATTCAATTTAAAGTTAAATTTAAAGTTGAATTTAAAGTTGAATTTAAAGTTAAATTTAAAGAAAAATTTAAAGTTAAATTTAAAGCTTAATTTAAAGTTAAATTTAAAGTTAAATTTAAAGTCAAATTTAAAGTTAAATCTTAAGTTGAATTTCAAGTCAAATTTAAAGTTAAATTTAAAGTCAAATTTAAAGTTCAATTTAAAGTTAAATTTAAAGTTAATTCAAAATTAAATTTTAAGTTAAATTTAAAGTCAAATTTAAAGTTAAATTCAAGGTTTAATTTAAAGTTAAATTTAAAGTCAAATTTAAAGTCAAATTTAAAGTTGAATTTAAAGTTTAATTTAAAGTTAAATTTAAAGTTAAATTTAAAGTCAAATTTAAAGATAATTTAAAGTTTAATTTAAAGTTAAATTTAAGGGCAAATTTAAAGTTAAACTTAAAATTAAATTTAAAATCAAATTTAAAGTTAAAGTTAAAGTTAAATTTAAAGTTAAATTTAAAGTTGAATTTAAAGTCAAATTTAAAGTTAAATTTAATGTTGAATTTCAAGTTGAATTTAAAGTTAAATTTAAAGTCAAATTTAAAGTAAAATAGAATAGAGTGGAATGAGTGTCTTGGTGATATTGTTTTCCATCGATAATGCCATGTATTTCTCTTTAGAAATTAAGTAATCATCCGGTGAGATTCTTCAAAATTTACTTTTTTTTTTAAGCATTAAATTCAAACCTCTTATTGGAAGCCCCTTGGAAGACCCAGTCAACAACAATGAGCTTTATGAGAGACGCATTTCGAGGCTACGATGGTTGGGCCATGTAGAGCGGATTGACCCAAACGCTCCGGCTCGACGGGTTTTTGAAAGCACATTGCAGGGAAATCGCGGAAAAGGAAGACTTCGCCTCAGGTGGCGCAATCAAGTGGAAGAAGACCTCAACCGACTTAGAATGCAAAACTGGAGAGAGCTCGCCCGAAATCGAAGTCGCTATAGAAGGATGTTGTTTGAGGCCCAAGTACATCCCGATTAATTTTGTTTGTTGCTTATAGAGCTTATGTGTGATGTCCGTTCCGGAGGCGCCCCAAGCCCTTTTAAACACAAAACTGTTACCTATTTTTCCTTAAAGCTATACTTCCACCACACACACACACACATTGCATCAGTTTAAGTTTATCTCAAAAGCGCTTTAAAACTTAAAAAAAACTATATCCAAGAATTTAATTTATATTGGTGTCATATTTTCCTCTCCCAGATACTCATAAAGCGGAACTGCATTGCATCGTAATGGATATAGTATGTACTTTTTTTCTATAAAATAAAGCACTACAACGCACTCGGCTGCCCAGCAAATACTAATTTTTTTCGAAAAGGTTAAACAAAAATAAATATTTGCATGCTGCACCACCTGCACAACATGTTCATAAGCACTTAAAGTACCGAGGATTTTTCATATATGAATGCACTGATGTACCGCGATTTTCGTATCTCTAAAGCTTTTTTTTAATATTGATTCATTTTGTGCTTCACCCAATGGAATATTTTTTGTCGTCATTGTCCTTGTTGTTGAAAGGTTGACAGTGTGAGGGACAGCTTTTGAAATCCAAAAGAATTTCAAAAGAGATGCACAAATTTCTACTCGCATAAACATGAAGCATCGCGGTACTCGTGATGCTCTGGATTTAAGGAATAATAAAACCACTTCATTTGGGAAGAGGCACTCCAGAGATTATTGCCATCTTGGAAACGTGGCAGCTTGGGCTAGTCCTGTGTGATTAGGGGACATCCCCATATGGGAATGCTGATACCTACGAAGGAATGTACTTATTCACATATCTAAAGCTTGTATTTATGTACAAAGGACATGAATCGACAACATGGCGGATCTATGTTTTTTTTCATTAGGTATGTGCTAAATGCAACAAAGGGGTCGAAGTACTTAAGTTGTCAAAGGAAAGGGATCTTTATTCTTTTGCTCGCTGTGCCAAATACGTATGTGTATATGAAAATGCATTCAAACTGCTTTGCTGGTTTGGACGAGGGTTTGGTTTCAAAAACAAGGGATCTTCCCTGTCGGGCTTTATGCGATAGGACAATGGAACATGTTATAGGAATGGTTTTCGGGGAGGGATCATTGTTTATGTAACTGGGGCTGTATGTACGAGAATTTAAATACTAAATGTTTTTTCTTTTAATTTGACTGAATTTTCAAAGAAATAAGGGAAATGCGTACGAAAACACCAGAGAATCCCTCTGCATATCCACACAGCTTTATGGAGTTCTTTTGGCCCCTTTCGTCACCAAAAAGCATGTGTCTAAAACAGGGGACTTTGAATGATGTTTTATGAGAGGGAAAAATAAAGATACACTCAAGTACTTCCAACACAAGCACACCAAGGAGTCAAACAAAAAAATTAATAAAAATAAAATAGGTTAACGTAATTGGTGGAGTGAGTAGAGCTTAGATCTGAAAGCAGCTTAAAATTTTCTTGGAAAGATAGGGGAAATGACACTTGATTACAGGCGTTAAGTGACTGTCAACGCTGGTATGTATTTCGATATGGGAATTCTATCACACTCTTATATTGGAAACTAGTTTTGAGCTAAAGCTGGTAGCTAATTAATTACTTACTTAAGGCGGCGCTACAGTCCGGGTCGGGCTAGGGCATCAACCAACATGCTTCTCCAGCCAGCTCGGTCCCTAGATAGCTGACTCCAGTTTGCACGCCAAGGTCCTCTGCTACTTGCGTGCGCCACCTGAGTCGCGGTCTTCCTCTACTGCGCCGTCCCTCGCTAGGTTCGTCATCAGTAAATCCGTCCGTATCCGAGGCTTGTTGGTGCTTCGCAACTTAGCTTTACGTAGACGGGAAGTCACCCTGACAGCACGACCCCCAACCTGGAGGGCCAGATCCTTGTATAACTCCAAATATGGGGAGCCGGATAAACCGTTCCTTATAGGCCTGAGCTCCAAATATGTTGTAGTAGCCCTATAAGGTGTTCACTAAGTAGTTCAACCTGACTGGAACTGTAGACGAGACCGTTGATTCCATCTAGGGAATTCCTCCGCCGCCGTCTGGATGAAAGAAGAGGTGCCTTAGTGGGAACACATCTCCCCCCCCCCCCCCCCTCTCTCGTTTGCTGCCACCAACAACCTTCCACGACCCAATCTCCAGTTGAGGTACTAGGCACCCGATGTTCATCACGTGGAGGTGAGAGTAGGAGTTGATAGACAGAGGAGGGTTTTGGGTGAACGTGTTTACCATTTAAACATCAACTAATTATCTATACAATATTGTAAAGAGAAAAGGTGGGCTTTACTGTTCAGGTGAACCTGAGCCTCTCATCCTTTTTATACGAATTCGATTTCGGGCGAGATTTGCACTCTAAGTCGGTTGATTGCGCCACCTAAGACGAGGTCGTCGCCTTCCGCAATTTCCCTGCCATGTGCTTTCGAGAACACGTCGAGCCGGATAGTTTGGGTTCATCCACTCTACATGGCCCAGCCATCGTAGCCTTGCGATGCTAGCTTCTTCTAGCTATGCCCATGTCGCGGTACAGTTCATACAGCTTGTTGTTATACGAGTATATTCTTGTCTTCGTGAACCGGATCAAAGATCGCTCCGAGAATTTTTCTTTCGAAACGGTCAAGGGTTTCTCCATTCTCTATTGCCTTCTTGAATCAAAGAAGCAATGGTTGGCAAGAGTTATTCTCCGTATGATCTTCGCACTGATGTGTCTAAAACGGATCCGAGGTAAACGAAATCCTATACTACTTAGAAAGTTATGTCGTTTCTCAATTCGTCGATGTTATGTGTCCTTGTTCGATGACAACATATACTTCGTTTTGCCCTCATTAACCATCAAACCCATTTTTGCCGCTTCTGTTTCAATACTCGCAAAAGCACCTATGAAATCACGCTTTTTTCTTCCCATTACGTCAATATCGTCTGCATAGGCGAGCGATTGTACAGACTTTTGAAAGATTGTTCCTCTGGTGTTGACGTTTGAGTTTCTTACAATCTGATCAAGTTTGATGTTGAAGAAATCGCATGACAGTTTGTCACCCTGCCTAAAACCATTTTCGACATCAAAGATCTCGGTGAGTTCTTTGCCGACCTTGACGGTGCAGCGTGAATTCTCCAAAGTCATCCTGCATAGTCGTACGAGTTTTGCAGGGATGCCGACACTAGACATGGCTCTGTACAGCTCGTCTCTGTAGATACTGTCATACGCGGCCTTGAAATCGATAAAGAGATGGTGAATATCGATATTATGTTCTCGGGTTTTTTCCAAGATCTGCCGTAATGTGAAAATTTGGTCTATTGTGGACTTCTCTGGTCTAAGACCACATTGATAAGGACCTATCAAGTTGTTGACTCGGGGTTTCAGCCGTTCACATATTACAGCAGACAAGATCTTGTACGCGACGTTAAAGAGGCGTATCCCTCTATAATTGGCGCAGTTGTGAGGGTCTCCTTTCTTTAGGATCGGGCATACGATACTGAGGTTCCATTCATCGGGCATGCTTTCTTCCGACCATATCATGAAGATCAGTTGGTGCATGCTCCTTTCCAACTGGTTTCCAGCTGCCTTGAAAAGTTCGGCATCAGGGCCTCTGCACCTGCAGTCTTATTTGATTTAAGTTTGCATTATGGCAAGCTTAACTTCTTCTAGGTCGGGAGGACGGCATTCGTGATAATCGTACAAACTGAATGGGGCAACTGCCTGACAGCAGAATTTGTGTCATCATCGCCGTTAAGCACGCTGCAGAAATGATCTTTCCAGATCCTCAGTAGCGACTGTGACTCTATAACTATGTTTCCCTGCTGGTCTTTACAGGCCTGAGTTCTGGGTTGGCCACCCTGGCAGGATCTTTTTTCCTTTTCGTAAGACTCCCGAATCTCGTTCCTGTCATGGCACCTCTCTATTTCCTCAAACAAGCGCATCTCATGCTGCTTCTTTTTCTTTTTGAGAAGTCGGTGTTCTTCCCTTCTTTTCACTTGTAAGTCTCGGTATACTGATCGTAAGCAGCCCTTGTTCGTTTTTGCATCAGGATTTGTCGTGCTTTTTGTTTGGCTGCATTTGCCTGCCTGCATTCTTCATCGAACCATGGGTTTCGTTTTTGTGGCCGAGTGAAACCCAGAACCTCAGAGGCAGCGATTCTGATGGCTCCTTGGCATTGCTGCCACTGGTCTTCAAAGCTTGATGCTAGCGGCAAATGATTCAAGGATAGTTCAAAGCATAGTTGGCAAAGAAGGCACTGGCAATCTCTTGCGATTGTAGCTTTCCGACGTAATATCTCTTCACAGTGTAAGGTCGTGCGAGTCGTGAGCAATATATCCTCGTTCGTACCTTGGCTACAACAAGGTAGTGATCCGAGTCAAAGTTAGCCCCTCGGAAAGTTCGGACATCTAACACACTGAAAGAGTGCCTTGCGTCGATCGCAACATGGTCAATTTGGTGGACGGTAAATATATCTGGGGATCGTCATGTACCTTTATGAATTTTGAGATGCGGGAAGCGTTTACTACTTACAACAAGATCTAGTCCCGCAACAAAATCGATTAGCCTCAGTCTGTTTTCGGAGGTTTTGTCATGGAGGCTATGCTTACCGATTGTATTTCCAAAGATGTCCTCCTTCCCTAGTTTTGCGTTAAAATCGCCAAGCACGATTTTCAAGTAGGGCCTAGGGCGCATAAGAGCATATGTTTCTTCGAGGAGCTCGTAGAAACAGTCTTTGGAATAGTCGTCTTTCTCTTCTGTGGGGGTGTGGGTGCATATAAGGCTTATGTTGGCGTATTTAGCCCTGATGCGGATGGTCTTTATACGCTCATTGACTTGATTTTGGCTAATCACCTTATCCCTGAGTCTTCCTCTAACAACAAATCTGCACCCAAATAAGCGTTGTTTCTGTTGTCTGTAGCAGTCCCCATAGTAGATGTCACAGTTTTTCATCTTCTTTATGCCTGGTCCACTCCATCGCACTTCTCGGATGGCGGTTATGTCTGCTTTGCATCAGTCCAGGGTGTCCACTAATACTCCAGCTGCACGCAGTCCGTTAAGAGATCTTGCGTTCCACGTTTTGATCCGAAGGTCATTGTCCTATATTCGTTTGCTTGGGTCGTCAACTTTGAAATCATTATCGTTATCCGAGGCTATTGGTTGTTTCGGAACAATAATTTTTTTACGTGGTTGGGTAGTTAACCCTACGCACAACCCCCAACCTGGAGGGCCAGGTCCTTTTGAATCCCTTCGGACATAAAGAGCTGGAATATCCAGTGTCAGTACTCTGCTGCAGGGGTGTGAGTGCTGAACACTAGAACACTGTGTTTGTATGTAATTCTTTGAAGGACGCAGAAAAAACACTTAAATGAAACGTTTTTTTATTATTAGTGCCAAGACTCATTCTTTTAATAAACCGTCTCTACACCGTTCGTTCCTGGCATGAATCGATTGTAGCTTTCCGACGTAATATCTCTTCACAGTGTAAGGTCGTGCGAGTCGTGAGCAATATATCCTCGTTCGTACCTTGGCTACAACAAGGTAGTGATCCGAGTCAAAGTTAGCCCCTCGGAAAGTTCGGACATCTAACACACTGAAAGAGTGCCTTGCGTCGATCGCAACATGGTCAATTTGGTGGACGGTAAATATATCTGGGGATCGTCATGTACCTTTATGAATTTTGAGATGCGGGAAGCGTTTACTACTTACAACAAGATCTAGTCCCGCAACAAAATCGATTAGCCTCAGTCTGTTTTCGGAGGTTTTGTCATGGAGGCTATGCTTACCGATTGTATTTCCAAAGATGTCCTCCTTCCCTAGTTTTGCGTTAAAATCGCCAAGCACGATTTTCAAGTAGGGCCTAGGGCGCATAAGAGCATATGTTTCTTCGAGGAGCTCGTAGAAACAGTCTTTGGAATAGTCGTCTTTCTCTTCTGTGGGGGTGTGGGTGCATATAAGGCTTATGTTGGCGTATTTAGCCCTGATGCGGATGGTCTTTATACGCTCATTGACTTGATTTTGGCTAATCACCTTATCCCTGAGTCTTCCTCTAACAACAAATCTGCACCCAAATAAGCGTTGTTTCTGTTGTCTGTAGCAGTCCCCATAGTAGATGTCACAGTTTTTCATCTTCTTTATGCCTGGTCCACTCCATCGCACTTCTCGGATGGCGGTTATGTCTGCTTTGCATCAGTCCAGGGTGTCCACTAATTCTCCAGCTGCACGCAGTCCGTTAAGAGATCTTGCGTTCCACGTTTTGATCCGAAGGTCATTGTCCTATATTCGTTTGCTTGGGTCGTCAACTTTGAAATCATTATCGTTATCCGAGGCTATTGGTTGTTTCGGAACAATAATTTTTTTACGTGGTTGGGTAGTTAACCCTACGCACAACCCCCAACCTGGAGGGCCAGGTCCTTTTGAATCCCTTCGGACATAAAGAGCTGGAATATCCAGTGTCAGTACTCTGCTGCAGGGGTGTGAGTGCTGAACACTAGAACACTGTGTTTGTATGTAATTCTTTGAAGGACGCAGAAAAAACACTTAAATGAAACGTTTTTTTATTATTAGTGCCAAGACTCATTCTTTTAATAAACCGTCTCTACACCGTTCGTTCCTGGCATGAATTGATTGAGCACTGAATTGTGAGTAATGTTTAATGCGTACAGAATTACGTTTTTTCGGTAAGGACCTCTTCTTTTTCAACCGCGAGAAGTAAATTTTCTAAACAAAAATCTTTTACGACTTATACACACCAAAAGGTTAATAATAAATTTTCTTATAACCGAACATTCCTTGTTCATTAAAGTTTTACCCAAAAGCTAGTATCCCGACAAGTGATTAGCCCTGGTAATAAAAATAAAAAGACGCACCGATTTATTTTAGCTGAAACGATTATTAACGTCATGCTCATCTCTCTTCCTTAAGCAATCAAATCCACATTAGGTAAACCTTTACTTTAGTAAAAGTCGTAGAGAACATGGTAGTTACTTTGTTTTTCTCTTATTTCCTGTTGGGACGGTCACTAAATCTATAGAGCCTGTGTATATTTCCTCGCTATGGCAAGGATTGCAACATTAATTAATTGCGGATAAAGTCGAAAATTCTTACAAATTAACAAGCCATTTATCTTGGCAACCAGCGAAAGAGAAAAGTATAATATAAGAAGAAAGGAAACAAAAAAGTCCCATATATATCACACCCGTAGTCCTTTCAATAAATTACCATCGCAGTGTTGTATATAAAATATAGTGTGTTCTGCTAGAGGCAAAACTATGTGCCTAATAAAGTCTTGGATCTTGGCGCGTGCTGGAAGCGAATGCTCCTGCATGGTCTTTGGCATTGCCATAGTTCCTCTGGCTGTAAATCGTTTTCGAATAAACCACCACTTACACTTATAAAGTATAAAGTGGAGCAAACAACTTTTGTAGGAAATGTGGATGTAAAGATTAATTGCTTCTGGCAGAGTGAGGTGGTAAGACAAGGCAGTTATCTTTCACATTGCAACTCTGTTTTGTGGTTTAAAATGTTCACGTACATGCATTTGTTGCTTTGCTATCGTTGGGATTGGGATATGTGTTGATTTGTCAGAGGAGTTCTTATTCACTGTTGCATGGCAATAATTCAATTCGAAGGCAAGGTGAATTGAAAATAAAATCCAAACAGATTTATTCACTGCAACAGGATTTCATTTTCATTAAGGAATATTAAAGTTATAATAAATACAGACATTGCTTTTGAAAGATGCATTCATTCAATCACTATGGAAATTATATGAGTACTTAGAGGTGAGTGGATGAGAAGTTTCTCTGAAGCAATCTCGGAGCACTTCAGAAGCTTAAGTGAAGCGAAGTTAATGGGGAATTGCCTGATAAATACACGACCTTGAGCTCTGCTTCAAGCACAAAGTTTATTTTTAGGTTCGATGGAATGCTTTCCAATCAATTAAGTTGGCCAATGGTAATCAAAAGACTGTAGTTTGGTTTAGAGACTATGACAAAATTATGGCTGGTTTCTTTTAAAAAGGAAACAAATCAAGATCTCCTGATTTCAGGTTTAAACTAGACTGAATGAAATCCAAATAAACACTTTGCTAAGAGCTAAGTTATTGCCCTCTAAGCAGTTTCTAAGATTTGTGTTGGCCGTGACGTAATTGTTAGCATGTCTGCTTAATATACGCGGGAGGTTCATGGTTCAATTCCCAATAGAAAACAAAAAATTTTTCCATGGGGACTCTTTTTCGATCCGGCAAGTCCTCCGATACTAAATTCATTGCTATGAAAAGCGTCATAGAACTAGCAAAAAATTATCGGTCCCTTCCATTCCTCCACATGGCATGAGGTATGGTTCCGAAAAATCTAGCCTAAAAAAACCCCGTCGTAGCACGCCTTTTTCATATCTATCAGTACCAATGAATGTAGATAGTGGAATTTAAGGTCCTTAGGACGTTTCCTTAGGAAGCCTGTTTGAAATGATGTTTCTTACGATTTGACATGATACTCTGCGTGAGGATACTTTTTATCAGCAAGCCCGACCGATCCCAGCAAAACTTTAGTTTACAGAAGCTTATTTTATTCTGAGGTTCTTACAATAGGTTTTCAAACTCATATAATAGTTTATAGTAGTTCTACGGCTTCTGGCTTGGTTCTGGAACTCAGCTGGGGTGATGACAAGCCTGGCGTTTCATGTCTCTGTGTTTGAGCTTGGACCAGGAGTTCTTGGCTTCACTACTCAGCTCTGTTATTTAGGCGGATTAGGTGATTCACGTCTGGGTGCTAGCGACTCGAACTGTGACTTCTCAATTCATCCGCCTTGTTTTGGGCCTCGAAACCCTGCTTCTTAAAATGGTACTGAAGGAATGGATTAATGATTGCTCTGAGGACGCAGGAGCTACTGAATTCGACAGCGATGTAGCGCTGGGCATTAGCCTTGGTGGTAGGATGACGCTGCCTCAGCGTAGAAGATAGTTGCCTCATGGTTGTTTGTTGTGGTCGTCCATTAAAGTCGTCGCATCGATGTATCTTGGGACGGGTGTCTGTTTTCCTTTGCTATCCTTCTTGCTAAGTGGTTTGGATGCTTGGCCACGCTATCCAGTAGGCGTATTCCAGATTGCACCTTCTCTAAAGGGATGATCCTCGCTTTTTCATAGAGTTTTCTTTTGCTGACGGTTTTCCTGCGTATGGGATCGCACACAAGACACAAGTCCTGTGAAGATTCGCAGAATCTTCTCCCCGAATAGTTTTTGCATTCCAGCCTTGGATATTGTGAACCGGACGGGAAAGCAGTACTTGATGACTGGGCATATTAACTGCTTGTACAGCAGAAATTTCGTCTTTGGATTTAGTAAACTTCTTTTGCGTATCAATGGATGGACGGCATTGAAAGCATAGCTAGCTTTTCTTAGAACTGCAGCGGCGTGCGTGTTGAAATGCATCAGTTGGATGAAGCGGACTCCTGGATACAAAATAAATGTCTGAATTATAAGTCCGCTGACTTGAGTGATCTTGAAATGTTCCGTCCTGGTTGGTCGCTGGTGTCCCTCTGCATGGGGTTGTTGGGGGGATAAGCCACGGAAACATGCTGACCCAGGGTCAGCGTAGAAGTTGGTGGCTTCGCCATAGGCTGATATTATTTCTTCGTCCAAAGTTGTCAACGCGCTAAAATATCTTGGATCGGGCTGTTGGTCCCCATTGGTCATCCTTCTTATCTAATGTTTTGGGTGGTTGTTGATGCTTGCAGCCGTTAGAAGCCCCTTCATCGCTGTCTTGGAGATGGTAAAGTAGTGGGCTGTCGTAGTTGATAACTGAGCTCAGCAGTTACGTCAGAAATTTCGTTAGCTGACTAGTCCTGTTTTTATTTCTCATCAAAGAGTAAAGTCGGTGGAAAGCGAAGTTGAAACTCTTCAGTAGGTACAGCGCGTGAGTGCGGGTTGAAGCTAAGCACCTCGTTAAAGTTGATGCCTAGATACTTCACGACAGTCTAGTTCCATCGGATAGCGATATTGATTTGCCTCTGCAGCTTCCAGCAGAACGACAGCCTCGATTGACCCCAGACCTTCTGCAGCAGACGAGCTCTGATGTAGCTTCTTCTTCTTTATGTGTCCTTTAACTTTACGGGCTGCGATCACAGGTGACAGCGAGTGCTGTTTAACTGTTTAACTATTTTTATTGAACAGGTATATAAACAATTGGTTCTTAGTTCTAAGATTACATAACATTTATTGACAACGAGTGCGCCTTCCATGGGGTGTATTATACCCCTTTCGGCATTTACTGGTTGAGAGTTATAGCTACTAAGCGTAGTCCAGTGTGAAAAATTCCACTGCTTTTTGCCTGTGTGCTGAGTCGTGCTTAGCTCTTTAGTTAGGTTTGGTTAAAATGGCTGTCAGGAATACAACTGATATATATCAGTGGCATCACTGGTTTCTTGTGTGTTGGTTTACGTGTAATTAGCTCCAATTAGTTTTTGACTTTTTAATAGTTTAACCTTTCATTTAATTGTTTACCTTGTTAATTGCTTACTTTAGTAACATTCATTATACTTTCTTACTAATAATTCATTGTATAGTGTTGTGTGTATATAATTTATGCTGTTCGTGAATTTGTTTGTGAAGCAGTTGCTAATGTCAACTCTTTCTCTAGCGCCCAGTACTCGGTAGATATTTCTACCTCTACTGATGACTTAAACCTTCAACTTCCTCCTATTCCTTCTGCTTCCTACCAACCTTTAAAATCAAGTAAGGGTTTGAAAAGTAAACAGGACAGCGTGCCCTCTGTAAGTGTTGGTACGAAAAGAAGTGGTTTGCGAAGTAATGTAGCTACATCTCTTAACTTAAATATGAATGAAATACTCACCTTAAGCTCTTCTGTTCAGCCTAATCCAATTGAGTCTAATAATTCAAACACGACTGATATAGTGACTTTAAGCTCTCCAAACTCACCTAATCCAATCGAATCTGTCGCCCCTATGATTTCGAACAATGTGGCTAGTGTAATATCTGATCACGATAGACCCCCACGATTTGTGGAATCAGTGCCCAAGCCGAAGACCATATTCATATCTCGTCTCAAATCAGATACTACTCCAGAAGATGTAATTTTCCACCTCAAAACTAATAAATGCATCACAAACGATTCGTTTGTTAGGTGTAATAAAATAAGTAAGCCTAACAACTATGTGGCTTCTTTTAAGATTATTGTTTCTCCAACGCTTTTTGACGCTATTTGTAACCCTCAGATTTGGCCGCCTGATACTCTTATTAAAGAATTTTCAGCTCGTCATACCAAAAGTAACGTCAATAAGGGATCAAAAAACTTGAAAGTATCTCCCTCTTCTACCAAAATGTAAGAGGGCTTCGCAGTAAAACTGCCAATCTTTATAACAGTTCTCAAGCATTCTCTCATGACATTTTTGCTCTGACGGAAACTTGGCTTAACTCCACCTTTTTAGATTCTGAATTATTTGACCATGAGTACTTAGTATATAGAAATGATCGTACCTATAATAACAAATCGGAAGTTGGAGGTGGCGTACTTACTGCTGTTCGTAGCAAGTATATGTCCTCTCTTATAACTTTCCCATTTGAATTAACTGTAAATGTATTATGTGTCAAAGTCTCAATCAAATCTAGAATCGTTTATATTATAAATACATATATTCCACCAAAGAGCTCTGCCTCAACATATAAAGAACTAGCTGTGCTTTGAAAATTATGTATTATTCTTAGGTGACTTTAATTTACCCTTTATTCAATGGTTACCATCTTCGGATGAAACCTATTTCAAGCCATCTTTGACTTCACCTCAAAAGGAACTAATGTTGTTGGATAATTTAACATCAACCGACTTACGGCAAGTAAGCTGTATCAAAAACTCTAAAAATCGAATTCTCGATTTGGTCTTCTCTTCAGACTCTGTAAGTACCGTTGTTATTGAATCTAGTTTCGGAATTACTGATCCTAGCCTTGATGAAACTAACATAGATGACTACCACCCACCTCTGAATATTTTTCTTGACTTGAGTGGCGAGATCCACACTAATAGTAACTCTCATCCTCTCATGATTGTTCCTATGTGTTTGACTACCGCAAAGCTGATTTCGATTTGCTCTGTGGAGAATTAATTATGTCTGGTATCGAAAACATATCAGTTTTTACCAATATTGACGAAGCTGTTAGCAGCTTTTATTTGATTCTCTATAGATGTATAGAAAAATCAATTCCTAAAAAAATCTTTAAAAATTCTGAACCCAACCATCCATGGTATACTAAAGAGTTAAAAGTTTTAAGAAATAAAAGAAATAAAGCTTGGAACACTTATATTAAAACTCATTCCGTTTCCGACTATGAGTCTTACGTTTTTCTTTTTGAAGAATTTAAGACACTTTCTAAAAATCTTTATTCAAATTTCATTGACCGAATGGGATACTCATTTAAAAAGGATCCAAAAACCTTCTGGCAGTTTGTTAACTCAAAGAAAAAATCAGATGGTTATCCAGCTAGTTTTGTGTATGAGAACTGTTCTTATGAGAGCATCTCTGATATTTGTAATGCATTTGCTGACCAGTTTCGCAGCTCATTTTGTGATACTACTGTTCACATTGATACTGATTTCTTCAGATATCTAAGCAACTGTAATCAAGTATGTTTAAATAACATTGTTATTGAAATTGATAAACTTTTTTGGAGTCTTGAAACCTTAAATGACGATTTTTCTTCCGGGCCGGATGGCATTTCTCCAATTGTACTAAAAAAATGTAGGTCATGCTTAGCGTTTCCTTTACAATATGTGTTCTTACTTTCTTTGAAATCCAGTAAATTTCCTTTACTTTGGAAAATATCTTTTATCACTCCAGTTTTTAAAAAAGGGGATAAATGTAATATAAAAAACTATAGACCCATTGCCAAACTTTCTAGCATTGCTAAACTATTTGAAAAACTAGTATGTGAACAGCTGGCTTTCAGTGTTAAAAACGTTATTTGCACACAGCAACACGGTTTCGTCAAAAATAGATCGACTGTCACAAACCTGCTATGCTTTCTTCAAAAATGTTCTTTAGCACTAGAAAATGGTAATGAGCTCGATAGCATCTACACGGATTTTTCTAAAGCTTTCGATCAACTTTCACACAATATTATACTTTTCAAACTAAAGGCTATTGGCTTCCCACCTGTGTTCACCGATTGGGTACTTTCTTATCTGTCTATGAGATCTTACCAAGTAAAGTTTCGTAATATCCTTTCCAACCCTTTTAATGCTGGCTCAGGTGTACCTCAGGGAAGTCATCTAGGACCTCTTCTATTTATTTTAGCTATCAATGATGTTGTGTCTTGCTTTTCCTTGAGTGAAATATTAATATGTATTTGCTGATGATATGAAAATTTTTAAAAAGATAACTGGTTCGCTTGGTCGCTCTCATCTCCAATCCGATGTTAATCATTTTGCAGTTTGGTGCTTTAAAAATGGGCTCAACCTTAGCCCCAACAAATGCCAAAGCATGACGTTCTCTAAAAAGAAGGAGCCTAGCAACCCAAATTATTCTATTTCCAATATTATTTTGAGTCAAGTGAAATTTTTTAAGGATCTTGGCGTATATTTTAGTTTTAATATGGACTTTACTCAACATATCAATTACATCGTTAGTAAGGCCAATAGTATGCTTGGTTTTATGAAAAGATGGTCAAAAGAGTTTCAAGACCCGTATGCTACCCTTGCTCTATACAATTGTTTAGTACGACCTCATCTAGAGTATGCTTCTCAAGTGTGGTCCCCTTTTTATGAAATACACAACTGAAGAATTGAATCAGTACAACATAAATTCATAAGATTCGCTCTTAAAGGGCTTCCGTGGGAAAACCCTTACGATTTACCACCATATGAGCATAGAATCCAATTATTACATATGCAACTTCTTTCTCAAAGGCGTACCATTAACGATCTGGTGTTTTTTCATCAACTTATCACCGGACATATCGATGCACCTGAGTTACTTTCTTGTGTTGAATTCAACTTTCGAGGCGGTTCTTACCACCTGCGCAACTTAGTTTTGATATAGTGCCCTTACCATAGAACGAATTATGGCATGAATGAGCCATTGACTCGTATGGGTAGATTATTTAATCTTAACTCATGTTTAATTGATTTTAACTTAAGTTAATCTAGTTTAAAAAATTTGTTGAGAACCAGTGCTCCACTTTCTTAAGTTTAGTTTGTATGCTTGCATGTTTGCATTTTTGAATAATTTTTAGTTTATGTTATTTATTGTAAATTGTATCACATTTTGTATGTCTTGTTTGTTTTAATTAGTGTACTTTATTTAACACATTGACTGCCATGGCCATCATATTTTGATTTTTTGATTGCCAGGCAAAAATCCCTCACAAGGATTCCCAGGACAACACAAACATAAAAATTCATATCAAAATATATATTTATATAGTAAAAATGTTGAATATAGCAAAAAACGTTGTTGGCACCCAGTGAAACATACTGAAAATTGGCGTGGCAGTCAACGTGTTAAGATAATTTTGTAATCTATGTAATTTATATTTGAAATTTTTACTATAATGTTTTTTTTTTTATTTTTACTATCCTTACGTTCTCTATGTGCTGGTGTTGGTGTTATACTAACTAACTACTAACACTTGCATTCATGATGAAGAGCGTATATAAGTGTGTACATATGAGCTTGTTCTAAGCTCAGTATTACTTAGTCTCTGAAATGCAAAATACTTAGACCAATATTGGGTCCATTGTGATACCATAAAAATTGTGCAAGGGAGTACCTCACTGAACAAACCTATTTGGAGCTTTTAATAAAGCGAAGGAGACGCAGGGGATCTATGTTCACCAGATCGCTTGGATCATCAAGAAAATATTTTACTAGATGCCATTTTCATTTAAAAGAAAGTGCAGGACATGAGTAGAGGATGTGTGGGATTGTCTCCTCCTCCTCCTCATCTAAGCAACTTCTGCAGAAGTCATTGGAGGAAATGCCAAGTCTTATGGCGTGTCTTCCTATCAGACATTGTCCGGTGATGACATTGATTACGCAGCTAAGGTGATTATGGATAACAAATGTCTTGTGCGTTTTGGATATAGTCCTGGTCATATCCGTTTTTTTGTAGCTGTGTAGTTAGCAGAAAAGCTTTGCTCTCTATAGTGTTATGCTGGCTATTACCTGTGTTGTTGCATTGGTTTTGGTGGTTTGATTATAGCAACTGCTGTTTGTGTTGTTCAGTTGCTATCTTTCACTTGATTACATTATCATAGGCAGTACAGGCCATTGCCTGAGTTGTTGTATCGACTTAACTTTGAAAAATTCCACTGATTTTCTTTTGTAGGTTAAGTTGATTTTGCTTTCGTTGTTGATGTAGGGTGCGAAAGTGTAATGGTTCATTACACTCTATACTCCTCCCCAAAATTCATGTCTTGACATTTTATTTTGTACCTGCGTTGCACGGTTGCAGGAAACAATTTTGTTCGATTTTCTATGTAAACAAGTCTATATTTCTACAAAAAAGCAGAGTCAAAAACACCTTTGTCAAACTTGATGTTGGTCATCGATGTCGAAACCAAACCGAAGAGAGAAATGCCTTACATCCCAACTCAACAAGAAACAATGTGTCTCCATAGAGCTTTTTAAATCAGAATGAGCATTGTCAGAGAAATCATTTCTACCGCAGATCTTGTAAGTTTGCAAAATTTCTCATATGTGTAAGAAAAATAAAACAAAACAAGTCCTTTGCGAAAAGCAAAAGCAAATTGTTGAAAACAAAAGAGCTGGCGTTCGAACTTAGTTATTTCTTTCCTTAGGCATTCTGATTAGATGAAATTAAAAAAAATATTATTTTATAAATAGCAGTTTGTAATTTGATCCTGCAGCATCTGGTGGGCTATAGGAGCCTTTGCTTCTGGAAATTGCATGGAAAAAATTACTCAAACTCGGAATTCATCCTGAGAATTGTTGAAGAAGTGATCAGAAGTAACTAGACTCTGGTATAAAGAGAAACGGGCATTGCAATACATTAAATCATTTATTCCTACATCAAAGGATCAAACTTAAGAATGGGCAGTTCATGTATTGACTTAAGCAATTATCAACCTCAATAAAGCTTTGTAGGCCCTTTAAAATTATTCGCTCGTTTATACACGTCCCGCCTCACTTTTATAAAATATCTCTCGTTATGTAAATTGACAAATTGTTTGAAACAACCTTATTAGAAACAACTACCATGTTTCGTTGCCTCTTAAAACATCCCCTGGGGTACGAAAGCGCAACATGTAAGATGTAAGTATGTCTCACATGACCTTGTTTTGGAAACGACAAAGTTTTTCTTTAAATCAACGTGTTCCTTTTTTCCCTTTCCCTTTGTTTCAAACCAGAAAAAAAAACACCAGAAGCCATACACTTTTATAATATAGTCGTTCAAATTTATTCAATTCTCTTTTATGCAACGTATGAGTATAACTCTCAAGAAGAACATGAAACAGAGCCGCCCAATTTGCGGTTCCGTAACAAATTTGGGCCACGACACAACCCAACCAACCAATATCTAACCAGCATCGTACAGGCATATACGTTTATACGTTTGTATATTGTATATCCTTGCCATCCTTCATTCGATTGTGTAGTTCATTGTTCGTTGTAGGCGCCGTTCCCAATGAATAATAAAACTGAATAATTACCCGCGAGTCGTTCATGTAGTGAAGTTATATCAAACCACACAAAACGGCAAAGAAAAAGTGAATTTTCTGTGTTTTATGATGTACGACGACAAAGGATATTTGGTTAGCGGCATGACCAGGCGTTGTGGCGCGGAGCGGTGATGGCAGAGCGGTTCTTTCTGCCATTGAATTTGTTTCTAAAGGGATGCACTTTCGGGATCGCATTGATTCGGATACGTTGCTGTCGGGATATACTAGTAACAAAAGCCAACTGCAGTTTGTGTAGCTCTTAACACTTTTATTTGAGAAGAGGGGAATATAACAGGAAGGTTGGATGTTTTGGTAAAAAAAAGTATTTTTTTAAGAGAAAAGAACAACTAGAAACCTCGATTTGATAAGAATCAATGTTTATTCTATAAATCTCGCATTTTTTCTTGGCACCGACGACGACGACGACTGGTGCTTGAGAATCTGGCGACTGGTGTTGCATGGTGTGTAAAGTTTCTAGCTGAAAAATAACAGCAGACTTGATTATTTGATTGGCTAGACTAGATAATTTAGGATTTTTTGGCTTGTTTTTGAGAGTGATTCGATAAAAACAATAGAGACTGAAAATATTTTACTGGGGTTGGCTTGGCGATGGAATTGGGTCGTTGAGTGTTCAGAAAATTGTATCTCATTCAGTTTCCTTTCGTGTTCTGTGTTAGTTTTATCTTGCGAATTACTTTGCTGTTCTTAATCTTACCTTCATCGTTTATGTGTGAGTCTTAAACCCTTACAAGTAGTTGAGTATATGAACTATTTTTCTTTTTGGAGGAAATGTTTGTCAATATCAGTCGACTATTATTTATTAGGTTTTGAAAGCAATGCTTTCCTCTCAAGAAGCTTTGTGAGATTGTCTTAGAAATTGGATCACGTATGGGGCATTGCAAAACCAATTACCAATTGTATCCTTTAATTGCTTGGTGTTTTAATTTAAAGCGTTTTTCAGTTTTATTGTGGTGAGGAAGTTGTGAGTGAAATGCTTGAGAATTCTATCTCAAGCGATTGTATTAGAAAGGAGAAGTAATGATCCAATTTTTACAAAGCATTTCACTTGAAACAACTTCAAGGGTTGATGAATGAGCAGATGAAATCTCGATTTTGGTTGCGGTGCGAATAGCAAAAAACGATTTTGAATACTTTCAATTATTTCAAAGCGCAATATTCAATATTTTTATAATGCAAGGGTCAAAAAAAAAAATTCACAGAAAATCGCAATACTTGCCAATAACGCTCTCTTGCTTCATAGGTGATTGGGTATCAATATGAATATGAATGATATGTCTCAACACTAAAAAATTGTTGTACAAGGACTTCATGTGATCACAAAGTGTTGAAATACAAATCCTGAAACAAAAAGGAAAATTAGATCAGTGGATTTTCCTTCAGCAACACAATGGTATGAGTTTTCAGTAATTTGAATAGTGGCAATGGTTCCAAGGAGTTTGATATCTTGTGTGCTTTTCTTCGTACTTTTACCTCGATCGCTTATTTAAGGCAACAATGTAGAACTTTTACTCTTGAATCCGTCTGGCTTAAATCGATCGAAGAGCGGGACTTCACTAGTTAGTCTGCTTTTTCGTGGAACACAAACTGTTGCCAGATATCCGCTGGGGTCTTACTCTGTACCCTTTATTGCAAAAAACAGACTGCAAGCTTTGGTTTTATTTCAATGGTAGAGATTGCGCTTATAGTTGCTTGGTGGCTTTCTATAACAAAAGAGAAATTAAGTTATTGATATTGCCAACATTCAAGTCTGTTGAGCATTAGCTGTTGTCACTGAGAAGACCTCAGTCTGAAAGACGCTTCTATTTTCAGGAAGTCTGATTGAATTGACTAGTCAGACAGTCTCTATGAAGAATCGCGAATTAGCACCGCTATTCATTTTGGAACCTTGGTTGGTGGTAAGGTAACCTTGATCTTCTTTCTAATTGGGAAAAGCAGTGGTTTTTTCGTATTTGCAAACATAATTCTGTCATGAGTTTTTCTGATGAATCTGAGTATGGACTATTGCACTACGTTCCCAGTTCTTAGTTTGGCTAAGCCGATAGGAGGTGTACTACTACTGATTCCTGTACTAAAATGTCTCCCGGCTTCAGGTAAAGTATACGGTACCCGCTGTTGGTGTGCTTTTCATTGCTCAAGTAGAGCCAATACAATCTGTTCTTTGAGCCCTGGCTAAATTTTTAAGATCGGTTGCTTTGTCTGTAGTTTGTCGCCAAACTAGATTCTCATAGATACATGTCGGTCTTAATATTATGGTGTCCTCAAGTTCTACCAAATAGCCTCCTAAAGGCAAGAAAACTAGTATAACCCTCTTTTTATGTTTCAGGCTTCTCCATTAACATTTTTTATATAAAACTATTCCAAGGCATTTGGCTTGGTCAGGCTATTTGAGAGGAATATCTTCTTCTGTTGGCCAGTATTTTTTTGTTTGAATGGCCCGCACTAAGGGAGAATAAAGATATAAATAAAAAGCGATCTTGACTTCATTAACTGCAAGGAAAACAACGAGGAGACAAATAAGACAAAAAGTCCAGTATCTACCTTGCTGTACTCTAGGAGTGGGCTAAAAGGAAGTGAAAGAACAAAGTGAAAAAAATAAAAAATAAATAGGGTGGCGCAACAGAGCGAGGAGCCCCTGGGCCTAGCGCATTTCTCACAACCATGCCTTGTGAGGGAATGGAGGGGACCTACAATTTTTCGCCGGTTCCGAACGGCTAATTGAGAATGCGCTTTTCATGTGCAATGAATATACTAACGGAGGACTTGCCAATTCCTCGCGAAAGGCGATACCCGTGGAAAAACATTTTTGCATTTTGCCTCTGCTGGGATTCGAACCTCGAACCTCTGGGTTAGCAGGTGGACATGCTAACCATTACGCCACGGGTACCACACAAAGTGAAAAAGGACGCCAAAATTGACAAAACTGATTTACTCTAATCAGGATAAAGAGGAAATCCGTTTCGGAAGGCTGACATTTTTTTAAATCAGTGCCTTACAAATTTGTTCTTAAAATACACTCTTCTATAAAGTTAGAATAGGTTTAAATGTCTTTCAATAAAACATCCGACACTAAGACCAATGTTAGGTCCATTGTGATACCATGTGAAGTGTGTGAGGGAGTACATAAATTAGCAAAACCATTTGAAGCTTTTAATAAAGCGGTGTAATCTATATGTGCTTACCTCCTTATCTCCTAGATGCAGGTGTTTTCTCTTGTGGAAGATTGCAGCACAAGAACAGAGGAGGTATGGGATTGTCTCTTCTTCCTCCTTGTCTAAGTAGCTTCTGTAGAAGTCGTTTGATGGAACACCTAGTCTTATGGCGTGTCTACCGATAAAGGCAATGTCCTCTTGTAATGACATTGATTACGGAGCCAATATGCAATCTGCTAATGAATAGCAAGTGTCTTGTGCATTTTAGATCTAGCTTTCGCCATATCTGTTTTGTTGTCACACAGGTAGTGGTGTTACCACACTTGCTGTTTGTTTTATCCATGGCACCTTGCTTTCGAATGAGTTTGCATGTAACGATTGGCATGCCAATGTTCAACCTGTTGACTGTGATTGCAATAACGGTTCCAATTCTAGCGAGCTCATCAGCTTTGCAGTTTCCTTTGCTATATCTAAGAAAATTTTAATGTTCAGCCATCTCAATGAGAGATATGCGCCAAATGAGGGTGGTTGCTGAGTTCGTGGAAGCAGCTCTGACTTGGCTGTCTAAGAAAATACGGATATTCACGGAGTATATCACGTTTTCTTTAAGCCGCGATAGGACCTCCTTCATCACCAGAATTTCCGCTGGAAAAAAACACTGTGGTTGTTTGGAAGGTGGAATGAGAAACTTGGGTAAAGTCTGTCTGAGTACACTCCACAACCAACCCCTTCTTCGATCCTTAAATCATCTGTATAGAAATGAATTGAATAATCTTTTAAAAATTCTTCATCTTCCCAGATTGTTCTCGGTGGAATAGAAACTTTGAACTCATTTTCAACGACCAATTAAGGGATGGTGTAGTCAGAGTTGATTGCGATTGATCCTTATAATTTCTGAATTGTTGACTGACCAATGTTGTTATTGGCTCATTGGGAAATAGCTTTGACATTAATGACTGCACTGGCGGGCATTTGTTTGCTGAGGATATCTAAGGGTGTAAGACTAAGAAGTATATTTAGGCAGCTGAGGGTGTTGATCGAAGAGCTCCGCTTACGCGCTTACGTACATGCAAGAGTCTAGGCTCTTAGACTATCGTAGTAGGTGATTTTGTCTAGAGCGGTTCTGCTACATACTGCTACTTCCTAAGTTAGTATCGGTCTGATGACCGCACTGTAGAGTCAGTGTCAGTAAATGGTTTGGAGAGAGAATCCCCATTTGTTGCCAATGCCTTTTTCCATGAAAAACAGGCGGTAGGCAATAGCCTCCCTTATTCTTTCCTGAAGATTATATTCGACTTTTCCTTTTTGTCAAGGATTAAACATTGATATTTTGCTTCGTCTAAAAATGTAAGTGGGACTTCATTATTAGTTGTGGAATTTTGTATTTCCCGGTGAAGAGTACCAGCCATTTCATTTGTTTACTAGTTTGTTAAGAGCGGTTTGTATCAGCTCCGTTAGGACGTGGGAATGGTTTCCGAAGACGTCATCTGTGTATAAAATCACTTTGAATCCCTCAACCTCTAAGCTCTAAGGTAACTAGAAGAAAATTTACGACTAGGTAAGATAAAAGAAGGATAAGATTCGGCCTTTACTGATAGATCTCTTTGTAGAAAAGACTTTTAGAGTTGAGTTTATACTCCTCTTTTTAACGTAAGATTTATCAACTCAACTGCTGAACTTTATCTACTTTAAGATAAATCAGTGCCGTTGTAATTACAAGGTTACTAACGTTATTAAAGCATCCTTCTATGTCAAAGAAGAATTCTTTGCGATGGAGGGAGTATTCGACAGTACAAACAAGGGTGTCTGGGGCCAATCCTACAGATCTTCCCTTGCACTAGGGGTATTTGACGATAGAGATTGCCCAATGCAGTTTTTCCCTTTAATCAGATCTGGTTTCTTTGTTATTATGATACCAGGGCCTGTTACTACAAGTCTACGAGTCAAGAGCCACTTGCAGGACTAAGTCAAATTACATTTGAAGAAGACCAAGCGAACTTTGAGTTACAGACATTTTTTACACATATCACAATTCACTTATATTACAAGTATGTACTTGTTGTTTTGTGCTTCAGGCCCCAGATTCTATAAAGTCAGAGCTGCATACGTTTTGAGAACTGCCTGGGAAGTGAGTGTTCAGTAGCAAATTGAGCGTTTCCTCGCAGGATTCTGTCCATGAGCAGTTAGCTGTTTTCAAGCTGCTGTTCATAGTTGAACTCTTTGAGAGCCTATAAGGTTCTAAAGTGCCTTCTAATTTGAAAAAGAATATTCTCCAGGAGGTTCTCTTACATCTACTTTTATATAGCCATCCTGAACACCATCCCAAAATCGGTCAATAACTGCCACGAAATTCTTAAAAAAGAGAATCGAGATTTATTCGATGCTCTCACAAATGTAGCTACAAATCATTATAGCTATCTAAAAACGCAGTAAAAATACTCTGTCAAACACGTTTTAATATAAAAAGAAGAAAAGATAGGTATCAGAGCTGTAATAGAATGCATTCTTTTTGGTATTGCATTCAAATGATGAAAAAGACTTATGTTTTGAATATTTCGACTTCATGTTAGTTCTTAACTTTGATCAAAAATTCCCAGTTAATTTAGAAGTTTTTTACAAACAAATCATCAGTCAAAAAACTTGAAGTTAAACGAATGCAATACTTTTCCGTTGGTTGCAGTCTTGGAAGTCTTTTAAAAGTCTTTTACATTCCTTGCATTCATGAAGTCATTTGATTGCATTGAAAGTAATGAAAGTAATTCTTTTGACAGCTCTAGACGATTGGTTTCCTAAAGACTTCAAAATTGGCTGGGACTCATTTAAGTAAGTTGAAGTAGGTACCTACTGCGTTAAGGAATGTGAATGGATTCCGAATATTCAGTTAAATGACTTTTTGCAATGCATTCTTTTCCATCTCTGATAGGTATGTGCTTAAAACGCTTCTTTATTTTCATGTGAAGGCTTGTCGCCTTTCAAAACCATCAAAAATTGTTTCGAAGCGTTGTTCTTTGTCAATATTTTTGTATAAGGGAGGTTGAATTTATTTACCTTCGTCGTAATTAGGTTCTTTCGCAGTTTGGTAAGCTTACCATATCTTACTTTGTAACTTAGACTTTGAATTATAATATCGAAGTTCAATCCAGGCTGTATCCCTTTGCAAACGTTGCATATTTGCAACTTTTTTCGTTCTTTTTTTGTTTTTGAAAAAAATAATATTAATTAAATTGCGATTCATTATTAAGGACATTTCTCAAATCATTGTTCATTGCAATTACCTACTCAGCTGATGCACAATTTATAAAAAAACGAAAGGTTATCGACCACGAAATGCCAACTTCAATAAACAAACATACCATAAGCCAGACAACTTTTGTCTGCAAGTCAACGTAATGTGCTTAATTGAATTTCGGTTGTATTTTTTTAAGTTGTCGAGTTTTCTGTATTCTGTATTTGAAAGCATATTTTTTGATTATCGCAGACATGTGGTGTGTGGTCTCTTTTCAAATCCAGAATTTTCCGCTTACTAGCGTACTACATTTGCTTTTTACTCTTGCTCCATTTTACAACTACTCAAAACTTGACATAATTCTCCTATTTCCACAGTGCGATGGAAGTCCTGTAGTAGTTCCAATGGAATTACTTCCAGGTTTCCAGTATCCACAAGGAGAATATGGGGCTAATTTTGATAGAAGAAATATTTTTCTCGCAAGAACATAAATGTGCTCCCGAAGATTCGGAAATCAAAAACTAAACACAGTCAATTAAGTTAGAAAATTCAGCTTCAATATGTAAAACGAGAATGCACTAAGGAGTACATTGTACTCAAAAAAGGATGTGTGTTTATCATCGCAGGCCCAAAAGGGGTTGAGCAGTTGAACTGCAAAAGCGACTTTAATATTCTGCTCAAGAGATTGTGAGTGTGGTTGAACAGGGTTGAATTACAGAAATGATATCAACTCAAGAGAATCGTTGAGGAAGGGTGGATGGTGGAATTGCATGCGATAACTGCGTCTGAGTGTTTTGCTATATAATAACTCTCATGAAATATTTTTACTAAAATTTACGATATTGGATTTAAGTTTCGTGAGGATACGATTTTCTTCTTTGAGTCATTTTTCAAGCATTCACTCCTACTGTTAACATTT
Organism: Melanostoma mellinum; assembly: GCA_914767635.1. Lineage (NCBI taxonomy): Eukaryota > Metazoa > Arthropoda > Insecta > Diptera > Syrphidae > Melanostoma > Melanostoma mellinum. The sequence continues at coordinate 72,564,447 of OU612059.1, read as the reverse complement.
TGTTAGCATTATGTACGAATATTGAGTTTAAAAGTGTACTACTGTCTAAGGACATTACATTTATCCACTTTTGCTGTTTCAAAATACCTATTTTTGGTTTTTTGAAATATAAGGTATGTTTGCTGAACTTTATTAAATGTTGACCTAGATTTCCTTGACAACCCGACAATATGGGCCATGCCTTAATTTTTTAATATTTTTAGTCTCCAGGTGTTGAAAGCAGTTTTAACATGGCTTAGAATTGTGGTAAGCGTGGAATCAGTGGCGGCTGTACCTTAAGTGCGCTCGTGCGCTGAACCACCAATTCAATTCAAAAGATTAAAAAATTACAAAACATAACTTCAACTTTTTAAATTACCATTTTAATATTTATTTTTTAAACATACAAAAACGTATAAGAAATCTAATTTCAAATTATGTGAAACAGTTTGAGCGCTTTGCTAAACTATCAAGACTTATTTTCCTGCAAACATAAAATCTCGTGCGCTTCGGCGAGCGCACGAGGACTGCTAATATAACTTGTATGAGATAGGAATATATGCCTGACGCGTGAAACAAAAGATATTTCATAGAAATGTACCAAGTAATGAGTCGGTTCTCGAGCGCCGCACCGGAAAAGAGAAACGAAGATTGCCAAGAGCACACACAGTACACACATTGAAGTTTGATTGTGCACAAAATATGCACTATAGAGTATAGAGAATAAAATGAAGCGACGGCAGACATGTTTGACATCTCGTTGTCAGTGTAGTTTTACTGTATGTAGTTTGTGTGAAGTGTGACGCGTTAATTTTTGTTTGTTTATATTACCGTAATTGTTTTTTGTAATTTCCAATTGTTGTTTTGTTCAATTTTCTAATTTTAATATTTAAATAAAGTGCACCACCTGTTCGTTAACCTACCAGCCGCCACTGCGTGGAATATTTGTTCTATAGAAATAGCTCAACTGCCAATATCCATCTACAAAGAAGTGCGAATGCAGTGCTTACATAAGTGAAAACCTCAATAGAGGAGCCTAAAATATCGATGGGTGTTGTCGTCTTTTAGAATCGGGAACTAGGAAAACTAAAACAAATAATTCAGGTCTCCTAGACATGCACAGTAGGATACTGAAGGGCATGATGGGTAAGGATCTGGTTTGCGGATATTTACACTAAAAGAAAAGGGTAAAGTTTATTATATTCACGTTCTGAAGTGAAGTTTTGACGATGTTCAATGGAATCAATCGATCCTACAATTGTACTACCACCTATCAGTCTTAAGGCTCTGTGTTGAACCCTATCAAATAGGCAGTGATGTTTGAGGAGCACCTGACTAGATATGAGAATTGAACTCTAATTCCGTGTGGATGTAGGCCTTATAAATTGTAGCCAAATCAGAAGGAGTGAATAATTTTCGGCATTTTCTTCAGAAATTTAAACATTTAGTAGCATTTTTGGTGACTTCAAACATGTGGTGAATCCAACGAAAAAATGTGTTTGAACACATACCAAGTACTGACAGCTTTTCGGTTAATTTGATGCAGGTACCATTTATAGATATAAGGACAATAGAGGGATGTTAAGCTTTACTCACAACAACCTTTAGTTTTTGAGGAATTGACTTCTACTCGGTTTGTATTTCAGCATTTATCAATGCTGTCAAGGTCAGAATTCAATGAGCTTATCATACGCAATTGTTCCAGTACCACATCCGAAGTGCAAGCACGTAAATTTGGAAACGATTATGAAAAGCTTTTTTTTTTAAATTAACGCGCACATCAAGGGGTTATGACTACCCTTATAATGTAATAGAACACAGTGCGAGCATTTAGGAAAATAGGAGAGGATTTGAAAGGAGACACCGATGCACGTTGCTTTTGAACCTTTGTGAATCGTAATGAAGGGGAAATACAAAGCCAGGTAAAGCATTCCGATGGTGGTGGTGCGACTGAAATACAAATCTGTATACTTGACTGTACGCCCGAAATTGGGCTCAAGATAAAACTGATGAGCATTCCTAGCGAGGCGGGTGTTGCGGCTACATTGTTTCAGGGGAGGAATGCAACTGGCTATTTCACTAGAGCACTGTTTGTGAAAAAAGGGATAAAAGAGAGTGAGACAGGTGACGTTTCGACGATGTTCAAGAGAATCAATCGAGAGATTCGAACGATTGAACTATCACCTATCAATTTTAACGCTCTATTTTGTAACCTATCAAGTAGGCGCAAAGATGTTTGAGAAGCACCTGACCAGATATGGGAGTTATACTCCAGTTTTGGGCGGATGAAGGCCTTATAAATTGTAGCCAGATCAGAAGGGGTGAAGAATTTTTTGCATCGTCTTAAACCTAAGCATTTAGCAGCGTTTTTGGCGACTTCAAATATGTGGTCATTCCAACGAAGATCATCGTTTACACACATGCCAAGTACTGACAGCTTTTCGGTTTCTTGGATGCAGGTACCATTCATGGATAATGGCAATGGGGGAATGTTAAGCTTCAACGACAAGAGACAGCATTGAGTTTTTGAAGCATTGAATTCTACTCGGTTTTTATTACCCCATGTAACAATGCTGTCATGGTCAGAATTCAATGAGCTTATCCTACGCAACCGCTCCAGTTCCACATCCGAAGAGCAGGGACGTGAATTTGGAAACGAATATGAAAAGCTGAGGGTCGAGTCGTCAGCAAAACAGTTGAGCGGATTAGAAGTTTCAGACAAGAGATCATTAATGAAAATGAGGAAGAGAGTCGAGCTACGAAAGCCGTACTGACGGTCATTAAGAAGCTTTCGTTCTTCAAGATATTCCATAAGTTGACGGTTAATCAACGTTTCCATGACCTTGGAAAGAAGGGACGTTAGTGCAATTGGACGGTAATTGGAAGGGGAGGAAGATTCGCCTTTTTTAGGGACCGGCTGGACAAATGCAGTTTTCCATCTGCTCGGAAAAATCCCAGCAGAATAGGAAAGATGGAAAAGTTTACGCAGTGATTTTGCCAGCGTAGAAGAACATCTCTTCAGAATAACGGCGGGGATACCATCTGGACCAGCGGATTTATGTATATTGAGATCTTTGAGGACTCTCGCAACCGAGCGAGTTCGAAAAAATATCTGCTTCATCACAGAATCTACAGACTCGAGCTCAGGTGGAGCCACTATGCTATCAGGTAGTGTTGAGTTTGAATCAAATTGAGCTGCCAGCAAATTGGCTTTGTCGATGGATGACACTATGGTCCGATTTGCCTAATGGAGAAGATACTACAACCCTGTATTTTTCGGGATGAGAAGTGAGAAATAGGTCAAGAGTGTTGGCCGCATGGCCTTCAATATCTGGAACCCGAGTGGGCTCATCAACAAGTTGAGTTAGTTCGTTAAACTCAGCGAAGATCTCAACACACTTTCCTTCGGGTGTTGTCTGGCCAGAATGTCGAAGCCAACCTGAATTGTGTACGCCCGCAATTGCGATTTCAGTGTAAGGATATTGGGAAACAATTCTTATTATAGAGTCAGATAGCTCATCAAACTCGTTAGTGGTTGAATTGCTATCTTAATTGGGGCTCCTATAAATAAAACAATAAATGTTAATTTATTGATCCATTTATTGATCCATTGTTATATAATGTACTGCCAGGGACGGCAGAAGATATGGGGTGGGTGGGGTATAGACCCCACCTAACTTTTCTAAGCATGGGGTGCACCCCACCTTCTGGCCGTGGAAATATACCAATTTTTTTTAGTTAAATGAGGCAAAAAAAATGTTATGCAATTATGAATATTGTTATACTAATTTTTGCTTGATTGAGACTGACCAAGTGATTTAAATCATTTATTTATCGGTCATAGACTCAACGTTATGCATCATTTCTTATCCTTTTTTTCTCCTTGATTTATTTATTTATTATTTATTTGTTTATTTTACCTACGAGCAATGAGCTCAACAGATTATACATCATTACAAAATAGGTTTCAATTTCTTAAAAATGAGTAATACAATTCATTTCGAAATTTATCTCTAGAGAAGGCTTAATCAATATGACCACAAATTTCATTAAACTCTCTAACTGATCTTGAAATTGGTTCATTCATGCAATAATTAGTTCGGTGCCTTGATTGAAAAAGAAGATTTCTATCATTTAACGGCCTCTCTGGAGCATAAATACAAATTAAGGACAACAAGGAAGGACACTTTATATGATAACATAAAATGTCTCGCACGAAAACTATGTCATGAATAGTTCTACGTGATTTGAGCGACTGCAAACCTTGAAGACTCTGCCTAGCTGTGGAATTTCGATGATAGTACCATCGCATTTTGTAAAATGCATACTTCGTAAACCTATTCTGAACTTTCTGAATTCGATCGGAAAAACATTGTTGGTGATGGTTCCAGATGATCTGCATACTCTAGGTTGTGTCTTACTAGCGAGGTATAAAGAGACACAAGGGTGCAGGGGTTAGTAAAGTCTGTTGAATTTCTTTTGATGAATCCTAACATTGAGTTAGCTTTTGATACAATAGCTTCTATATGTGGTGTAAAAGTGAATTTGGAGTCAAAAAATACGCTCAAATCCTTATATTTTTCTGTTCTCTGAAGAGGGCTGCAATCAAGATAATAAGAAAACTCTTGCATATGATTCTTTCTTGAGAGAGAAATCACAAAATATTTGCTGGCGTTAAGATTCAAGCGGTTTAACACACACCAGCGAGATATATTATCAAGATCCAATTGAAGTTTTTGGCAAACACTAATAGAGGTTACTTTCAGAAAAAATTTCTGATCGTCTGCGTATATGAGGCATTTGCTGAAGTTGACACAGTTAACAACATCATTAATAAATATGATAAAAAATAGAGGACCTAGATGACTACCCTGTGGAACACCAGAGGTACAATTTATCTGCCTTGAGATGAATTCGTCAATTTTGAACCCTTTTTATGAGAAAAGAACAGATCCATTAAAGGAGGCTTGAGTGGAAACCAAATGATTCCGATTTTTGAACCAGTATTTTGTGACAAACCGAATCAAACGCTTTGCTAAAATCAGTATAAATAACATCCACTTGATCTTTACTTTCAATAGCGTCAACAACGAAAGAAGAGAAACATATTAAATTGGTGATTGTTGATCTTCCTGAGATGAACCCATGTTGGGCGTCACTTATGTGTTCATTCACTAGGAAACCAAGTTTTTTTTGACAAGGCTTTCAAAAAACTTAGGAATTGCAGACAGTTTACAAATACCTCTGTAGTTCTCTACATTGTTTTGGTACCCGATTTAAAAATTGGAATCAAGAAAGAGGATTTCCATTCATCTAAGAACAGTCCAGATGACAATGAAGAATTAAAAATAATAAGTAATGAAAGAGCCAGAGAATTAGAACATCTTTTCAAAATTATCGCAGGAATGCCATCAACGCCAGGCTTAGCGTTTGGCTTAAGATCATGCAATCCTTCTAAGACATCATTGAGATCTAACTGTAAGGATCCTATACTTTCTTTAGGATTATAACCAGAAAGGCGAACTAGAGAGGCGAGAATTTACTTACCACATTGAACTCCCTGCGAAGATTACAAAACTGTATTTGGTTAGCCAAATCATTTGATTTCTTAAACTTAGCGAAAGATTTATTTTTTAAATTTTTAAGGTGTGTCAGCCTGTCATACCATGGGGGTTTGGAAATATTATTTTTCTTTTTGTGTGGCACTAATTGATTGAAAACATTATTTAAAATCTGCGAAAAGCGATCAAACATATTTTGTAAATCTAAGTTTAAGATTTCAGTTTTCCAGTCAATACTTTCAAGATAATTATCAAGTTCATTAAAATTGGCCTTTAAAAAGTTAAATGATAATGAATTGTTACTATTAATTTTTAAATAAGTGTATGATTGAATTTCAATATATAATTCTTTATGATTGATAGAATCGTTTAATAATGACAAAGGAAACGTTTCATACACTGAACGCTTGAATTCATCATGTGGTATGAAAACAAGATAAAGAATATTATTCAAGCTATTTACAACGCTCCTGATTTGACATAAGTTTAGAGCAAATAAATGGTCAACAAAAGTTATTTTGATAGCAATTTTTGAGTTACAGGGAATAAGCATATTTTCATTAGAAGAATAAGACTATTTCACATCAGTCAGGTTAAAATCACCTATTTCAAAAACCTTTGCAGACAGTCATTCAAATTACTTACAAAATCAATGTTAGCAAGGTGCTTTTCATAAATATCAATGGGACTTCTAAGTGGTATGTATCTTGTGATGGTTTACGCGGAAATACCTATTCCGAGACGAAGTGACACGCATAATTTTTCGATGTCGATGATTGGCAGCGATATTATATGGGATGGGAAGCATGAACGAACCGCCAATAGTAGACCACCTCCGCGATCTTCAGCAGTAATACATCGATCTCGTCGGAAGACTATATATGCACCGCCGTTGACAGTTTCAGAATCGGGGATTTCACTCCAAAGCCAGGTTTCAACAATAACAATAATATCGTAGTCTACGTGGGTAGATGAATGGTATAAGACAGGTAGTTTGGTTCGAATTCCACTTGCATTATGATAATAGATTTTGAGGCAACCAGCGTTCATGAAGTTATCATTGTTTCGTTCGTGAGAATGTATCAACGAGGCCCTTTCAGCTGTTGTTGGGTTGTCGCTTCTTGCTGCGAAAAAAATCATGGACCACAGTATGCAAAGGCCAAAAAGACCTATTGCATAGTAAATTGTAGAGCTCGAGGATTCTTCCAACTTTGATCTCGAAAGAAGAATATTCCTTTTCTGGTGTCATGACGAATTTTCGAATGGAAAGATTAGATACACAAACCGATGAACTATTTTTAAGAATATAATTGTGAACTAAATCTTCACACGTTGATGGAGAAAGACGAGAAACAAAAATACTTTTCACAGGTTGTAAAGCGGTGAGTTCTTCGATATTAGATTGGTTTGACATAGAATTAGTTACAGTGGACAAAGTTGCTACCGAGTTGGAGCACCCCTCATCCGTGATGGAAGCTTTTGGGGTTACCAGTGGCTTTATAGCATTAAATCCACTGGAAGTGCTGGGCTTTATGTAAGAAGAGTCACTTAGTCATTCACTTTAGTCATTCTTTTTTAAAAATATGTATAATATTCGTATATATGTATATTGTATATATATGTATATATATGCATTTATAAAACTACCATACCTTATTTTATTCTATCATGCTCCCCACCTAAATAAATAGTGTTCTGCCGCCCCTGTGTACTGCTAACTTTTCACAGACTTAAAAGTGTACTCTTATTGTGAATTGTAATACTCATCAAATAAATCTAAATCTAAATCTAAATCTAAATCTAAAATCTAATGAATGACATGCATACGGACAGTGAATTTTAACCACATGAAATTAAAGTTCGTATTAGAACAGAGGCCGTATTGTGGTAGAAGTTGGTAAGCAATATCATTTCCAACATATACGGCGAGGCCATGAGAGGAAAAGAATAATGGCACTAAGCTATATCCAGGCAGTTTGAACTCTGAGGGATCAGAATCAACACCCAACTGTGTTTCACTTAGTGCCAAAACAGCTGGCCTGCATTTTGCAGTGTGAGGTACACAGCAAAGAGATTCGATCTAAGCCCCCGAATGTTGCTAAAATCGATAAGAAGATAAGAAGGTGAGCACTAGTGTTTGGTCTATTACAGGTTCTTTTTTTTTTTGGATTAATTTTCACAGCACAGGCACAGCGCATTGAATAATTTTTTTTTTTTCTTGCGGCGGCACGGAATGAAAAATTGATAGATTTGTGTTTTATTGTTATTGATTTGATTGTTTTCTTTTATTTATTATTTTTTTTCCTATTTTGTATTTTTTTTGTGGAGGAAGTGCTGCCAACAGATTTTAACTTTGCGGTCACTTAGCGCGGCGCGTGTTTGCGCGTTCGATAATAGATCGGCGCTGATGGATGAGTCGTCAGCAAAACAATTGAGAGGATAAGCAGTTTCAGACAAGAGATCGCTTATGAAAATAAGGAAGAGAGTCGGAGACAACACGAAGCCCTGGGGCACACCAGCATTTATAAGGTTAGTGTCAGGCTTAAACCATCCAACACAACTTGTATTGAACGGTCCGGATTGTAGTTTCTAATCCAACGAAGGAGAGACTCATCGTTAACAAAAGCACACATTTTCTATAAGAGAGCCTGATGCCAAACTCCATCAAATGCTTTACCAATATTAAGCTCAATAATCATATTTCTCCAAAACAGTGTAGAGATTGGTTCCACTATTCGATGAGATATGCCATCAAGTCACCAGTGGACCTTTTGCTACGAAAGTCATTCTGTCGGTCTTTAAGAAGCTTTCGTTCTTCAAGATATTTCATGAGTTGACGGTTTATCAACGTTTCCACGACCTTGGAAAGCAGAAGGGAAAGAAGAGCTATTGGACATTTATTGGCAGGGGAGGAAGATTCGCCATTTTTAGAGACAGGTTGGACAAATGCATTTTTCCATCTGCTCGGGAAAAGCCCAGAAGAGTAGGAAAGTAATAAAGGCTTTCGCCGTGGTTTTGCCAGCGTAGAAGAACACCTCTTCTGAATAACGTCGTGGCCAGCAGCTTTATGTTTATGTCATGCAGTGTTGTAAAAGCTTTAGCTAATTTATAGCTCAAGTGTGGATTTGATTCACAAGCTATTTTGTGAATTGTGAATTGGAAAATATTCAATTCACAAGCTAGTTTGTGCATTACGAATTAATAAACATTAAATTCATAAGCTAATTTGAGAATTATGAACTGAGAAATATTCAACTCGAAAGCTAGATTGTGAATTGTGAATTGAGAAAAATTTTATTCATAAGCTAGTTGGAGAATTAAGAATTGAGATAATTCAATTCATAAGCTAGCTTATGAATTGAAAAATATTCAAATAATTCATAAGCTAGGTTGTGAATTGATTTTTTTCCAATTCATAATGAACTCATTGGGCGCGTTACAGAACCTATCGGATAGCCTATCTCTGATAGCCGTATCATGGATACCTTTTTGAACGATCCAGATATCTTTTCCAGATAGCTGCAGACAACAGCTGTTAAAATATTAAAATTCGACTTTTGAAAACAGAAAAACATTCAAAATAACATTGCTAGACTATAATAACTTATTTTTTTCTATTTCCCATAAGTCTTAAAAGACTCTTATGCTAAAATAAATGCACACCAAAACAAAAAATCAACATGAAAAGAAATAAAAATAAATTTTCTGTCAGCTGATCACTTGAATAGAAAGGTATAACAAAAATACTCGGATACCTTTGGATAGCTTTTTAGCTCAAATATGTGTGTGACTCTGCTAAAATTTTAACACGTAAGCAACAACAACAAGATATCCGGACACGATTCTTGAACGCCCCCATTAGCTAGCTTATGAATTGAATATTGTCAATTCATTATTCCCTTACTAGCTTGTGAATTGAATCGATTTGCGATTTAAATATTTATCAATTCTGAAGCTTACTATTAGCTTATAGCTTACGGATTTTTAAATTCATAAACTAGCAACCCTGGTGCAATGAGATCTCCTAGGACTCTCGTAACCGAAAGTTGAAAATATCTGCTTCATCCCAAAATTTACAGACTCAAGCTCAGCTGTAATCAATATGACATAAAAAGTTTCGAGTTAGCAGTAAACAGAGCTGCCAGCAAATTGGCTTTATCAATGGAGCTGACAGACGTGAGTCATTGAAAACGTGCGTTAGGCTGATGACATGGTGTAGTTCTTAATGTTTTCAAGAAAAGATCGACAAATTTTGCTTGGACATGCAAAAATACACTACAGATAATTTTAGCCTTTTTAAACAAATTTGGGATTTTTACTGGTCATGTTTAAATATCGAAAACATCTATCTTTAATCGCCTCTTTTCAGGTCGAATCAAGCCATGAATTTTCCCTAGGGATGATACTATTTGTTCTTTGAGGATCTTAGTTTTTCAAGCCGTTGAGAATTTCTTTAGATATCATGTCAGCTGATCCGTCAACGTTTCCGTCGAGAAAGCACAATGACTAATCAAAATTTCGGATTAAACTATCAGGTCGTCCAAATTGGCTTTCTCATATTGTCACACAGTTCTTTAAAGGACGCTATCCTTTTTTTACCGTGACGGATTATGCAAAATCAGCGTATATGAAAAAATTTACCGATTTGCCTAGAGGAGATAATTCATGATACCATAACCATGTTTTTTTTTGGGATGCGAAGTGAGAAATAGGGTAAGATATTTATCCGCATGGACTTCAATATCTAGATTCCTGGTGGAATTGTCAACAAGTTGAGTCAAGTAAGTAAAAAAAAATAAGCAATTAAAAATAAAATAAATAGGGAAGCACAACAGAGCGAGGAACAGGTTGACAGACATGCTAACAATCACGCCACGGGTACCACAAATATTTTAACTCAGCAAAAATCTCAATATACCTTTCCTTCGGGTGATGTTTGTCCAGAATTTCGAATCATATGTACATTGAAATCACCCGCAAATGTGATTTCAGTGTGAGGAATGAGGATAATGGAAAATATAGGGTGGTAACAAGTCTAGGAGCTAAAAATTTATTTGATGAGATATGACCCCTATGTATAATAAAGTGAAGTTATAGCCATCCGCCAGTCAAGTATTGACTAACTCATCTTTGATTGCAAAAGAAGAGGTTGCCTAAACCAATGTGTTCTGTGTAACTGGAGACTGATTCTACTTGCTAGTGACTTGAATGACTTACAGCCACGTTGGTTGGTTAATGCGATAGTACGCCAATTAAAAAAAAAAAAAAATGGGTTGGGCCAAAAAAGCGGGAAGCTCCAGGGCCTAGCGAATTTGTCTCAACCTTGTGAAGGAATGAAAGGGACCTACAATTCTTTCAGGTTAGTTTTAACAAATAAGGCTCTTTTCGTGGTATCAAGTTATAGTCGAAGAAATTGTCAATTTCCCACGAAAACCCATACTACATCGTGAGTTGTACTTGGCGTATAACGTCATGAGCTGTAAAAGCTACACTAATTGAATTTTGTAGAAAACTACCCTTCCCACCCAAACAGCATCAAGCAGTCCAAATGTTGGCATACATACATTCTGCTTTGACTGAACGCCATAAGATTTGGTTTGGTGCAATTGTTTGCAAATATATTTTTAGAAAAAAAAACGAACTTGCTTTGGAAGTAAGTAAAATAGCGTTTGTTCAACTGCTTAAGGATGTCGCCCACACTGCACGAAGACTATGCAATTCCCTCCGTGCGAATTAATAACGATTGCGAAGTGCCATATTAAATTCACAATGGCCACATCCGTATCCGTATCAATGGTGCATGTCACACTTCACATCTCTCTATGTTGATGAGGATATACAAAACAAACAAAAAAACTTAAAAACCAAAACACCAATAACAAAAGCGGACACCATATTCCGCTTACGGCGCGAAATTCTCAATTTGATCGGCTAGACAAGATAAAACATATTTTTGGCTTCCGTTTTGGTTTAATTTAATTTTTATTTCCTAAAAAATTGGCCGCCTCTGGCTAGTGAACACGTTTGTGGTGTGATAAGTTCATTTCTTTTTTGTTTTTCATTTTCCATTTAATGTTTTAAAACTGAAATACGCGAAACGGAAGGAAGACTGCCAGACGTCTGTTGGTTCAGTGGTTCAAATTGAACACTGGAGCTTCAACAAAAAGGACTCCCGGCAGAAAAGAGAGGATAATATATGTGTATACAGTACACGTACACGTATAGAGAAAAAGCAATGTATGTTTTATATAGTCGACAACGTCCGCCTCTCTCCTACATGAACATGCGATAATAAATGCAATAATTAAGAATTTTACGTAATCCACTCTGCTCATTAATTTTTCCAATTTATCAACTAATTAATTATATTTATGTATGCAACGTTCAGAGTGGGCGAATTATTAATTTGAATATGCCAACCCTCCTTATCTGCATCATAGTAGAGTAATGCCTTGCATCAAATGAAAACGGTCAGCCAGTGACTTCATTCCCATATTCGGTGTCATTTTCGCGGCACGTGGACCTTAATCGCATTAAGCGCTTAGCAATTCGGGATCAATTAGCATAAAATCTGTTGGTTCTTTTAACAAATATTTAATGCTTATAAGTTAAACTGCACAATAAGTTCATATTTATAGAATCCCCGAATGGTTTGGAGTAATCATTTGAATGGATATTGACAACAAAGAAACATAAAAAGCCATTGTTTGATAATAGAATTCAATTATTTTAACACTGCGATTACTTATACTCTTTGACAATGGACGATTAGTTTAGGCTTTAGGCATTTTGGCAAAATAAAAACCAGTGAATTATTTCGGGTATAGTTGCATAGAAATCTGTCTGTGTTGGAAGATTAAAAGGTTTTTCAATTAGGAAAGGCTTAGTCTGTCAACTGGCATTTGAGAATTCGCATAAGACCTTCGTTTATGAGTTGATTCTCGGCATTATTTTCACTTTTGGGACTGAATTTCTCACTGTTGATTGCCTGAACACTGAAGTTGCCGAAAACGGTGGGGTTGAAAATATTTTCACTCTTCTAAAGCCGAGTTTTCAAACCACCATTACCTCTACCTCAAGGATGAGGAACTCTCATGAAAACGAGATAAAGTCCTTGAAAATGAGATGTTCAGGATACACACGTAAAGAGTTTAATTATGTTCTTTTGAAGTGCAGTGAATAATTTAATTTAATTTTAATATTTGGCTGCCACAAGCCTGAGAAGGACCAGAATCTTTAGCACTTTTCTGCAAAACTCCAAAGAGGAATTCCTTTTTAAATAAAGTAGAGGACCAAGGATTTCTTCCCGGTTCCTCTCGAAAACTGGGTCTTTTGACAAACGCTTTGCAGCCTATAATAACAAGGATTACAAATACCCCAAATTAGAATTTCTTAAGGCAGAAACACATTGTTTTCTGAACGCAATAGAAACGCAAGTTTCGGAAATAGGTTAAGAGTGTAGGATGAAAGTCACAAGACTTAAAATCTTATTAGCTGGTGTATATGAACGGAAAGTTTTGTTCGTAGTATTGAATTCTAAAGTTTGTTTTCTTGCCACCTGAAATAAGCGAAAATGTTAAGTTTGCTTTATACGGTGAAATTTTTTGTTGCAGGCAATTTCTTTGAATTTTCCGTTGTTCTACCATTCCGTGTTGTATTTGCAAGCGCTATTAGCGATTAAATCTAGTTTCACATCGCTCTTTATCCTTCGTTCGTTGTTTTTGTTTTTGTGGAAAAATAATATGTAATCTACTTGTGTTTGACTGCTTCAAAATCTCTTTTATTGGCAATTATACAGGGTGATTCGCATAAGGTGTGACAAAAAGATAGGGTGTGTAGGTTGGACCTAGACAAGCAAAAAATCGTATGGGAGGGGGGGTCCATTTTCCCCCGTTTAGGCGGGAGGGGCAATTTAGGAAAAAAATCACTAAAAATGGGAAAAAAAAATATTATTAAAGAACGGTAATACCTACAGAGTCGTGCTATAGCATTTTGAAAAGCCAAAAACCTATACATTTATTTAAATTTTAAAATAAGTTGTTCAAATGAATAGTTTTTGAAATATTAGTTTTCATATTCAAAATTTTGAAAAAAAAAAAAATAGTTTTTTTTTTCAAACCATTTTTTTTCAAAATTTTACATTATTAAGTAGTATTTTTCTGGTTTATTTTCAATGCTCGTATTTATTTTTGATCAAACACAAGAAATCGGATGTCAAAATAACCTGTAGTTTTTGAGAAAACCAAAAATTACAAAAACGACTTTTTTAAATTTTTTGTTTTTTTTTAAGTTTTTTTTCCCATTTTTAGTGATTTTTTTCTTAAATTTCCCCTCCCGCCTAAACGGGTTAAAATGGACCCCCCCCACCACACGATTTTTTGCTTGTCTAGGTCCAACCTACACACCCTATCTTTTTGTCACACCTTATGCGAATCACCCTGTATATATAAATAAAGTTAGACGACAAAAGTTATTTTTCTCAAAAAGAAGACAGCAGCTGATGTGGAAACCTAGTCACCACTTATTTTCGAAAATCGCTTTGTTATTTGATTATTTTATTTTGCAATTTAGTTAAAATAAGATATAATATAACATAACTGAAGCCGGATATGGTCATTAATTTAAATGAGTTTTTGAATTCACCAAAAAAATTGAGGGTATTCATGGGCGTAGCCAAGAATTTTTTTAGGTCTTTTTTCGATGACAATTTCTCAAAAATCAATGAAAAACCGAGGATATTTCTCAAAAATCAATGAAAAAACGAGGACATTTTTTTTTTTGAAAAAAGTAGGACATAAAATCAATTAGTATTTACACTTCCACTTTTATTTCCACTTGTTATATTGAGCTGAACCGTTACAACGATCAATCGCGACTAATTGTTGTTGCCGCAATGCCGCATTCAAAATGTCGCATTCAGATGATTCAGAAGTTCTGGAGAATTTTTTGATTCGACGAATTATAAATAAAAATTTTCAAATACGCTCGTGTGATATTTCTAGATATTAGAGAGTTCTCATTGAAAAGTCCTCGTTTTTCGGAAAATTTGCGAATTGTCCTCATTTTTTATAAAAATTTTCATTGATACTCCTTTTTTCCTCTTTTTTCCCAAATTGTCCTCGAAATCGGATGAGGAAACCGTTGGTTGTTTCGAAAGAAAAATTTTCCGAATGACAATGTGTGGAGAGGAAGATACAACAACGAGCTGTATGAACTGTACCGCGACATGAGCATACCCAAAAGAGTACGCATCGCGAGGCTACGATGGTAGAGCGGATGGACCCAAACACTCCGGCTCGACGGGTTATCGAAAGCACATTGCAGGGAAATCGCGGAAGGGGAAGACCTCTTCTAAGGTGGCGCAATCAAGTGGATGAAGACCTTAACCGACTTGGAGTGCGAAACTGGAGAGAGCTCGCCCGAAACTGAAGTCGTTATAGAAGGATTTAGGTTGAGGCCCAGGTACACCCCGAACTGTAATGCCCACCTAAGTAAGTAAGTCCTCGTTTTTTGCGAGAATACTCTTTGAAAAGTCTTCGTTGTTTCAGCATTTTCTCCCAGTGTCCTCGAGGATAAAGATTTTATCTTAAAAAATGCAGAATTTTTCGAGGACATTTGGCTTAGGATGGGGCATTTGCCCCTACCTGCCCCTACCTGGCTACGCCCATGAGGGTATTTTAAAAAAAGACAGAGGACGAAAGACGATATATGCTCATTCCAGAGCCTTAAGACCTAGGTCACTACTATTTGAAGTACCGCACAGAACTTGCTACTTTTGAGTCACTGTTGTAAGTAATATAATTTAATTGCATGTCTGTAGATTATAATATCGTAGATAAAAAAATAAACGACAGACGAGACGACAGATGATGATTGAAGAACAAGATTGATTTCTGATACCAAACCAAAAATAGATGTACCTGTGGTATTTGATATTTTGATATTTTAAAAAAACATAATTGAAATTTGCACGTACAAACTAGTATATGGCAACACTATACAAAGAAAGAAGAAGAGTTCTTTGTATAATGTTGCCATACACTAGTTGTTTAATATTGTGATACTAGTTTTGTCCATATTTTACTTCTTTCGCACTTTTTGTGCAAATTTCAATTATGTTTTTTTAATATCAAATACTAAATAAATCCCCTGAAGAAACTGGAAAAAAAACTGGCGAACGGTTAAACCAAAATGGATTAGTTTTATTTAATAGTTAATCGCATCCAACTTAATGACCATAAAAGCCCAAAAAACAAAGATTTCTGACATAATTTTATTTTATTATTTAATTTCTTACATTCTCGATCGTATTTCTGTATGTATTTGAAAAGCAAAAAATGTGAATCTGAATGAAGTGCCTTTTCTACTATGTTCAAATTCTGGTTCTGATTGACACACGGTCAACGGGGTTTCCTTAGGTTTTTATAATGTAAACTCATTTTTTGAATCAAAATAAATAAATGAATAAATAGGGTGGCGCAACAGAGCGAGGCCTAGCAAACTTCTCACTTCCTTGCAAAGGAATGGAGGGGACCTGCAATTTTCTGCCATTTCCGAACGGCTAATCGAGAAAGCGCTTTTCATGGCAATGAAATTTCTAACGGAGGACTTGCAAATTTCTATCGAAAGGTGAAACCCGCGGAAGAACATTTTTGCCTCTGTTGGGATTCGTACCATGAACATCTGGGTTAACAGGCGGACATGCTAACCATCAAGCCACGAGTTCCAATTTTAATTTTTTTTTTTTTTTTTCAATCAGAGAAATTTAATCAACTCCAAGTAATATTAATTATAGATTTAGAAAGGTAGATAATGAAGGGCCTCTTTTCAGCTGAAAGAAATTTCGTTCCATGAATAATGCTCTTTTTTTGTAAATAAAACGCAAATTGTTTCAGACAAAAACTTTACTATAAGGTTGAATAACAATCAAAATATTTATGAATTTAACCTGACTTCATTCATATGGCCACCGAGGTCACGTTTGTCGATTTTCTGGGCACGTCTGTTTTTTTTTTTTTTTTTTTTTTGTGTCGATTCGTTGGGCCCAATTTTTGATGATTGGGCCACACATTGTGGCCGAAATTGCCACTGTTTCGCGTTCAATGTTGGTCCTGAGTCGGCTGGCCAACTTCTTGAGATAACACGCTCATCAAACTTAGTCTTCAATAAAACGATTGTATCATGGTCTGTGTGTCTTGCACAACCATTATGTTGACTCAGCGATGTCCAATTCTCGAGAACTGATTGATTTGGATCGAATAGACTAATTTGAAAGGCAAGGATAATTCTACACATTGGAAAATTTTTGGCCGCAAAGAATCGACCAACATAGTAACACTGTTCAACAAATTAATCACCAAATTGGACTAACAGAGAAGGAAAGCAGTCGCTGTAAGGCGCACTAGAGGAAAATCGTAGAAGTGTTGACCTTCGTCTGAGGTGGTTAAATGGAAAAGTTATCAGCCGTTTTTGAAGAACAGGTTCATTTACAATTGATGTGCTTAATAATACAGGTTGTTTTGCATACGGTGCAACAAAAACCCAGGACGGTTGGGTGGCGTTAGGACGTCAAGAAATAGTACTTGGAACTTGATTACTCAAAAATATTCACTAAATCATCTTGAATTAACATTTTTAGTAAATAACGAAGTATTGGCTTTCAGAAACAAGGAGTTGCTTAATTGATTTTTAATAATTTTTTTTTGGAAAATTTGTTAACCCTAATTTACAAACTGGGGTCCATTTGGACCCCAGAGCATGTTTGAACACTCATAACTTTTTTGTTTTTCATTTTTTTTAAATGGGATTTTTACTCAGTGAACAAAATTCAATTTTTTATTCATTTCTTAAGTTGAAACGATTATCAGATGTTTACAGATTTTTCTGCGATTTTTTTTGTGAAAAGAACCCGTCCACCCGAACTGGGGTCCATTTGGACCCCAGTACTGAAATTCTATGAGAAATCATATTTTTTCTAATAAATAATGATTTTATTTTAAAAGCAGCCTAGTTTATGTTTAGAAGAATTTAACCTTGAAGTTGTGGGCAGTTTCGGGAGACATTTAACACATAAGGTTCTAGTGTGGCAAGGGCAACAACATCTGCCACATCCATCGCAGGTGGTTCTGGTTTTCTTGTCATCTGCTCTTGGGCAAAGGTGACATCTGCTTCTTTTACAAGAGAGCCTTTCGGGGACTGTTGGTAATTTTTCCTGACCTCTCCCCAAAATACAGAGAGCATCCATTGCAGGTTTTCCAATGCCAGATTGTGTTGCATGTTGAGAACGGTTATTCAATTCTGACTCATACAGTTCCTCCGCTAGTTCGATGAGTTTATCACTTCTGTACAATTTTTTGTTTCTTCTAGGTGGATTGAAGTTTCGAAAAATGATAACAGTTGCTAGGGCTGCTACGTCCAGTAAGTTGTATAATACAACCATCGGCCAGCGATTTGTTTTGCGTGTACATGAATATATTGAGACCATTTGGTCGAATACATCGACTCCACCTTTGGTGCTGTTATAATCCAGTATCATTGCAGGCTTACTTTGATGACCGGCATCAACGATGATGATGGCATCAACGACATCACCACATCATATCCACGACCAAGTCCTGTACTTTGGTCAGAGCTACCAGTGTAGACAGAAAACTTCAGTGGATAGCCCGTTGAGCTTTCATACATCCACCTAAAGTTCAAGCCATTTTGGCAGGCTTGCTTGGCATGTATTGGGGAAATTCAATCATTTTTACCTGAACAAAGTGAAATAATGACTATTTTTTTCTTTTGATAGGCGGACCTGGCAAGAACATTGATATGCATCAATATTACAATCAGTAATTACGTAAAACAGACATATCGAAAGGGATAAGCGGGAATCCCAGATTTGCAAAATTAGGCAATTTCCATCGTTTTTGAATTTGAAAAATTTTATTGCTGACCTCTTACATACCTGCATAATGACATCTCTGCTTAAATTTCTTTATCCCTGCTATATATAATATTTAGAAACAATTCATACAATAGCCAGAAGAACTATAACTGAACAATATAAGTCAGAAATCAAAAAAATTTCGAAGAAAAAATCGTGGGGTCCATTTGGACCCCAGTTCGGGTGGACACGACTTTTGCCGGTTTGTAAACGAGGGTTAAAATTTTTTATAAAATTGCACGTTTCCACCTCCTGGTTTTTTTTTTCTTTACATAACCTATTCGTCCTGGGTTTTTGTTGCAACTTATGCAAAAAGCACTGCATAAATAAGTAGATAATGGATCAAATATATTAAAGATCAAATATCAAAGTTTAGCTAAACAGGATTCCGGGGGTTTAATCTTTTTTATCTTTGAATTGAAATATGTAGTGTTATTTTACTCTGATTCGAAGCACCACTCACAGTTCTCAATTTTTTCAGAAGTTGCTCTTTGGTCAAATTGCTTCATATTCATCAGATGCACATCAATCTTTGTGGAGTTTCAATCCTTATTGATGGCAGTCAAAAGCCTACCGAGGCCTGCATGCCGCATTCTTATTCACATTCTTCAATGCACCAGTAGCAGAAGGGACGCTTAGCGCACATAAAGTCGAGCTTGTGACCGAGACATGCAAATGTCGCAGTTATGGCTGTAGTTTTGGACAACATTTACACGGCGCTTTTGACCTTGGGCAAATCACTGCCAATCACAAAAGCTGATAGTTAATTCAAAACGAGTATTAAACTATATAATACTAGCTGTGCCCGCGACTTCGTCCGCGTAGAATAGTGACTTTCAGCAGCATTTTTAACTTTTTAGGAAATAAAACTTCTAGCCTTAAAAATGGCTGTACATATTTCCAAAAAAAAACATTAAACCCCTATTTCAACACTTTGTAGCCCTGCTAAAAATACTTTTGAGACCGTAGTTTTTGAATTCCCATTTCCGTTCCCGTGGGAATATAAAGATAGATATATAGCCTTTATCCTTCAGCATGTTCTAGACCATCTCTGTAGCTAATTTAATGAAATCTGTTTAGCAGTTTGAACGGGAGACATACGAAAAACATACCGACATAGCTACATTCGTATTTTCAATATTAGTAAAGACTCTCGTTCCCGTGGGAATATGGTGACCGTTTTCGAGGGAATATGTGGATAAGTTAAAGTAAATGTTACTCCGGGATTATGGAGCATTCCAACGGTGGAAGAATTTTTAAAATCGGTGCTGTAGTGTAAAAGTTCCCGTATACGTTCCTGATCCCGTGGGAATATTGGGAAAAAATATATAGTCTATGTCTTTCCTCACGTTCTGAACAATCTTTGTTTAAAATTTCATTTAAATCGGTTTATTAGTTTGGGCGGGAGATGGTAACATAGAACGACGGACAGACAGAGCTTCTTTCACACTTATTATATTACTAAGGACTCCCGTTCCCGTAGGAATATGTGGATGAATTAAAGTTAATGTTACACAGGGATAGTGTAGCATTCTAACGGTGGAAGAATTTTTGAAATCGGTGCTGCAGTGTCAAAGTTCCCATATACGTTCCTGCTCCCGTGGGAATATAGGGAACCGTAGGTATGGGGATGAATTAGTTTTTATGTTACTCGGGGATAGTGTAGCATTCTAAGGGTGAAAGAATTTTTGAAATCGGTGCTGTAGTGTCAAAGTTCCCGTATACGTTCCTGCTCCCGTGGGAATATAGGGAACCGTAGGAATATGGGGATGAATTAAATTTTATGTTACTCGGGGATAGTGTAGCATTCTAACGGTGAAAGAATTTTTTTAATCGGTGCTATAGTGTCAAAGTTCCCATATACGTTCCTGCTCCCGTGGGAATGTTGGGAACCGTAGGAATATGGGGATGAATTAGTTTTTATGTTACTCGGGGATAGTGTAGCATTCTAAGGGTGAAAGAATTTTTGAAATCGGTGCTGTAGTGTCAAAGTTCCCGTATACGTTCCTGCTCCCGTGGGAATATAGGGAGCCGTAGGAATATGGGGATGAATTAATTTTTATGTTACTCGGGGATAGTGTAGCATTCTAACGGTGAAAGAATTTTTGAAATCGGTGCTGCAGTGTCAAAGTTCCCATATACGTTCCTGCTCCCGTGGGAATATAGGGAACCGTAGAAATATGGGGATGAATTAGTTTTTATGTTACTCGGGGATAGTGTAGCATTCTAAGGGTGAAAGAATTTTTGAAATCGGTGCTGTAGTGTCAAAGTTCCCGTATAGTTCCTGCTCCCGTGGGAATATAGGGAACCGTAGGAATATGGGGATGAATTAAATTTTATGTTACTCGGGGATAGTGTAGCATTCTAACGGTGAAAGAATTTTTGAAATCGGTGCTGTAGTGTCAAAGTTCCCGTATACGTTCCCGTTCCCGAGGGAATTTAGGGATAAATTGTAGCCTATGTGTTATTCTGATGTAGAAGCTATATTATTGGAAAGTTTAATTGAAATCCATTCAGCAGTTTTTGCGTGAAAGAGGAACAAACATACATCCACACATACAAACTTTCACGTTTATAATATTAATAGGATTTATGTTAAAATAAATATTGCGGCAATGATGATAGGTATCAATTAATTTGAGGGGTAACGCCACTGTACCAGCCTAATAAACGTGTTTTTTGGTCATATTTTTGTTTGTTGGAAGGAAAGGTAGTAAAATTATAATATTGTAGGAAATTATTTAGCGTTGTTTAGCACCTCGCCATTTTCGCGAGGCACATAGAATTTGAGGGGCTCTGCGGCACGCAGTGTAGCTGCTACAAACTTGAATCTAGACAATAAAAAAAAACACTTCTTGTACATGCTTATACCTAATGAAACACGTAGGGGGTTTTAAAAATATTGATTTTTGTGTGATTGGCGAGTATTTGAGTGAAATTATTAAATTTAAAACAAAAAGAAGAGTGATCATAACTTATCAAATGTCCCCTTCGTTTCTCTTCAAAATCTTATTTTCAAGATATTGTAACAAATTCGATTGAAAAGAACGTAGTTATCGTGTGTGCCGTTTTGAAAAATCGTGTTTCGAGAAAAACGAGTTTAAAGTTTTGAAATCATTTTTTGTACAAATGTTGACACGTACTACACTTACGTACTATTGATTGGAAATGCTTCTACCTGAATATAAAAGATTTATAATGACATCTGTTAGTGTATTGGAGAAGATATAAATCAAAAGGTAGGACATTAGAGATTACCTTCAAAGCAGTTTTTTACAATTTAAGTTTTTATTGAAAAGCTCATTTGTTTTACAATATTTGATATTATATACAATTATAAATTCTTAGACTAACATTATTGTTTTAAAATCTGCGAGCACAGATGGGGCTCTGCTTCGTTAAATTGGCGGGTCTTATACATTTTATTAAAAAGGTATCTATGTCTAACATTTACTTGTTTCTCAAATAAATAATTGGTATGTTCTCGTCGGCTTGAGCAGTGCTGACGGTCGTTGGCTTTAATGTTGGTGGGCGAGGAATATTAGTTGGATGGTCGCTTCGGTCCTGGAAGCAATTGTATTTCCACTTTTTTGGGTCTCTTGGTGTCTTCAACCTCTGTTGTACTGCGTTCCTCTTCTTGCAGCGACGTAGAAGTCTTCTTGCGACATTCGAAATGCTGGATCCATTATGGATAGCACCTGGAGATATCGGTCGTCGGGGGCTGCGTTACCTGTAATTATATTAATAAGATGGCTGGGATGGGATGGGATTTTCCTCAGCATTTTGGTGTTGAGGTTGTGTAGGTATTTGTCTATAGGAACAATTTTAGTTGTCTCGTAGAGTTTTTCATTGCTGTAGTAGCGGACTGAATTTGGTTTTCTATACAAAGATGTGCAATAGCGAAGAGCCTTGCGCTCGAATAATTGCACTTTCTTCATATATGTTGGGCTTATTGTGTACCATATAGGAAAGCAATAAGTTAGTATTCGACGAATTAGTTGCTTGTAAAGCAGAAGTTTCGTTTGTGTTTGGAGACCACCTCTTACTTTCATAAGAGGACGAAGGAGAGCTAAGGCACCGTTTGCCTTGCGAAGAGTGTGTTTAGCATGTCGGTTAAACTTGAACATTTCGAAGAAATGAACTCCGAGGTATTTAACGCTTTGCTTAGGTGTGATAATTGTGTTATCGGGGAGTGTCAGGGACAGGAGCTTGCATCTTGTGGCTATGCCATTACGTGAGGGATTCCTAAGGCAGATTAACTCTTTTTAAGTGGGATTGATTTTAATTCCTCATTGTAGGTAGTACTCCCAGAGCCTAAGGATGTGTTCCTTCACTCTACGGAGAGCTATTTCTGGGCTTATGGATGCACTATAAGTGATGGAGTCATCAGCATATAGAAGGGTTTTTGTCGTTGGCGTGTTTGCTGGTTGGTCGAGGCTGAAAAGATTGAAGAGGTCAGGTCCAAGACGTGAGCCTTGGGCAACCCCTGCGGAGATGTTTTTGAATACAGACTTGGTATTTCCTACTCGTACGTAAAACTTACGGTTGGTCAAGAAGCTGTGTATGATTGTGATAAGATGTCTAGGCAAGTGAAATGATTTCAACTTGAAAATCAGACCGTCTATCCAAACGGTGTCAAATGCTTTTTGAATATCAAGCAGACAGGCTACTGTTACCTCTTTTTTGTTAAGAGCCAGGGTTGTATCTGCGTGAAGCTTTAACAACGGGTCGAAAGTGGAGTGGGATGCTTTGAGCCCAAATTGGTTATGCTGCACTATACCCATTGAGGAGTATAGTGAGCGAAGTTTGTTGAGAATTAGCATTTCAAGTAGTTTGCTGAGGTTTGGGAGGAGCGAGATAGGTCGAAAACTGCTTACAGAATTCGCCCCTGGTTTCTTAGGAATTGGGAATATTTCCGCTATTTTCCATTTACTTGGGAAATAACTGTTACTAAGACAGTTATTGACAATAATCGTAAGAATTATAATCGCAGTCGGAGGGAATTTCTTGATAACAAAATTGGAAACCTTGTCAGGTCCCGAAGATTTTTTGGAGTCACCGCATTGGATTGAACCGTAAAGGTCAAGTGGATTTGTGAAAATATCATCGGTTGTTGTGAAGGCTGATGAATTTTCTTCGTTAAATGTTGTGAGCGGCTCCGAGTTTTGTGAAGCTAATAATGAGACTTCATTGTTGATGTTTGAGAAGAACTCAGGCAAATGAATAGGTGGAATGGGTTTGAAATTGCTTTCGAAGAAGTCTGCAAAAGCGTTAGTTTTCTCTTGGTCGGATGCAAGAGTGACGTCATTGTGTTGTAGTTGCCCAAGTATAGGAGATTTCTTTCCTACAATTTGGTTAATTTGCTTGAATGTATTCGGACCAGGCTTTATGACGTTAAGTCGTTTTCTGAATTGGGAGTCGATATAGGTTTTGGTGTTTTGATCGATGAGGGTACTGAGACACTTGAGTTGTGATAGAACACTCTGGTACTCATCCCCGTGGGTACTTAAAGTACGGCGAAAAATTCTCCGTAGAATTTTCCGAAGTTTTTGCCTATATTTATACATACCTTGTATGTATTCGGGTAAGTCTTTATACTTGGATTTGAGAGGTTCGCGGAAATGTTGGTGTTGGTTGAGAGACAATCTCGAAAGAGTGGTCGTGAGAATTATCACATAGCCAGTCAGATATAGCAACTACTCCTTGGGGAGTACTCAAGGTATCCATCCAGAGTTGGTGGCGTACGTTGAAATCGCCTCCAATTATGAATTGGGTGTAATTTTGGCAGAATGCGTTAAAACCAAGGTCATGTCTTATGTCAGCACGGGACGCAGCGCATTGATTGTACAAAGATATCAGAAGAATATCTTTGTTATTTTCGAGGGGTATGACTACACAGGTTACTTCAAAAGTACCCAAACCTTGAATAAAGACCTTATACGGCACTGAAAAGAAGATTTTACTAAAACGGCAGTGTCAGTTTTAGCGAGATCTTTGTCTGTACGGAATAAAGTGTACTTTTCAAAGTAAAGCCGATTTCTCGAGACTAATCTAGTTTCAGAGAGAAAAACGGCGTCGGGTTTATTTCTAGTAAGGAAGTTTTCAAAGGAGATCCGTTAAGGATGGGATACTAGAGAGCCAACGTTATACGCCATAACGTTAAAGTTGTTTATTGTCCTAGACATATTTTAAAGCAGATAAGTCAAGAAACATATGTTTCTTGTCGGTTTCGTCTGGACATGCCTCATAGAGGGGAAGAAAATCAGAGATTTTCGAAAGGAGTGTCACAAAGTTGCAACCAAAGAATTTTTCTGAGTCATTCAGGAATGAACTCCTTGTGGTTTTAACGCCACTGGAAACGGTTGGTTTTGAGGGCTTGGGTTGCTCGGGACGAACAATGGGAGTTGGTTTAGTCTGGGGCTTGGTGTTTGGTCGAGGTTGGGTTATGGGTGTAAAATTATTGGTTAATTTTTTGTTAAAAGATTTGGTTATATCGGAAAAAGACTTACCAGGGATGACTGATGACTTCATTGGTGTTGAATGAATGAAAAATTGGGGTTTTGTAATGTACCTCGACCTGTTTAGATCTATTGTACCCCCTACTTCTTAAGTGATATTCCTTAATTAAAGTACTTCATCCAGACTAGTTCCTTTGATGAAACTTAGTATCTGGGTTACGCTTAGGAGTTTTAGCTCCCTCTCCTCTACATAGTAGGATCCTAGGTACTTCTTTCTTTGGTGTATTAGAGCTTCGCAGTCACCTAGGAGGTGATCAGGAGATTCTTCCTGTTCATTGCAATATCTGCATTGGTCGTCGCTCTCTATGCCTAGTACTTTTAGATGTTTTCTTAGCCTGCAGTGTCCGGTTAAAAACCCGGCTAGCATTCTAACATTGTTTCTGTTCAGTTTTATTACGTCTTTGTAACGTTTTTTGTTGAAAGTGCCAAGTAGAAGTTTGGCTTGGCGCATCTTTGGGAGGTCATTCCAGTATTTAGCTCTGTTGTCTTCCTCCAACTTTTTGATTTCATTCTTAATGTGGCTTTCTGTTATTCCGCAAAAAGGTTCCGGTCCATTGAGTGGTAATCCGGCTCCTGTCTTTGCCAGTTCGTCTGCCTGTTCATTGCCTATGATTCCTACATGTCCTGGTACCCAGTAGATTGTAACCTTGTTATTACTGCCCAGTTTGTTCAATTTGTCAATGCATTCGCTGACAAGTTTTGAGGAGATTGTGTAGGATCGTAGGGCCTTAATTGCAGCTTGACTGTCCGTCATTATTGCAATATGTTTGTTGTTATATTTCCTGTCAATGTTTACTTCCGCGCATTTGCCTATTGCATAGACTTCTGCTTGGAATATGCTTGACATTCTTCCCATAGGTACTGAAATTTTTGCTCTTGGCCCAAAAATTCCTGCTCCAGTTCCCTCAGTTGTTCTTGAGCCATCTGTGTACCATTTTATTGCATGGGTCTTCATTGAGTAGGTCTCTTTCTCACCTTGCCATGCCTTTTTGTTACTTAGCTCAACGCTGAAGAGTTTATCGAATTTGAATTCCTTGGTTTTGCTATCCCGAGGAAAGTCAATGAGTGCTAACTCTTTCGATATTATGCTCCTTTCGCTAGATTTCAGGACACACTCAGTTTCATTGGTGTTGTTGGAACCCTTATTGCATTTGTCGCTGTTTTTTCTTTCTTGGCTGCAACCACCTTTTTCCTGTATGGGCATTAGACCGGTTCAAAAAAAGTGACTTTTTTCTTTTTCTCGATTTTTACCTTCGAGTAGGTGTAAAAACAAGCCTGTGAAAATTTGAGCTCGAAAAATTAATATTTAGAGGTCGCTCATCGCTGATTTCCATTTCCCATACAAATTGTATGGGAAAAAAAACTTATAAATTTTGGAATTTCATATTTCGGTCTAGAAGCAAAGTGCCGAGATGAACGATACATATTCTTATAGAAAATTAGTTGTTCTACAAAAAAGGTTTCTTATCATTTTTCAACAAATTCACTCCTTCAAAAGTTATACAGGGTTAAAGTTTGAACAAATTTTTTTTTTTCTTGATATCTGACAAAATGTTAAAATGTATCACTTTAAATCGTAAAATCATTCGCTTATGACAAATATTTTTATAGAAAATTAATTGTTCTACAAAAAAGGTGTTTTATCATTTTTCGACAAATTCACTCCTTCAAAAGTTATTCGATGTGCATCGAGAAAAAGAAAAAAGTAACTTTTTTTGAACCGGTCTAATGGGCATCCTTCATAGTTGGCCGGGTGACCGTACTGTTTGCACAGGACACAGAAAGGCTTGCCGATCTTGGGATCCGTTCTGCTGCACTGGCCTTTCTCGTGTGTTTCACTAACCTTTACACATCTGTGCTTCATTTGGCAGTTCACGCTTACGTGCCCGAACGCTTGGCAGTTCCGGCATTGGGTGACGATGTTTGGTTGCAGTTTTTCCCACCTTACTGCTTCGCCAAGCAGGGATCTAATGCGGCTCACTGCTATCAAGTCAGTTCCTTTTTCAAATTCAACAACAAAGGCGTTAAAGTTGGAAGCTTTGTCCCTCTTGGAACGGAAATTTGATGCTTTCGTTGGCTTGAATTTGAGGGCTTCCAGTTCACCCATGATGTCTTCTGGCTTGTGAGAATGATGTATCTTTTTTAGAAGGATGATGCACTTCCTATCTTCCTTCGATGTATAGGTATGATGTTGCACCTTTGTCTTTGATGGCTTCATGGTCGTCCTTCGATGCCGTCTAAATAATTGTTTTAGTTTTGTTGACGTTGACTACCGTGTAGTTGGGTTTCTTCGGTGCCATTTGGTAGTAGCGATACATCGCCGCAGTTGCCAAGTTGTAGCACACGATTGGTGGCTGTGCTTTACCTGTATTGGTCAGTTTTTCAGTTGGTGCTGCCGAAGTTGATGGTTTTAATGTAGGAACTTTTCTCTTCGAGGCCACTTCAGTGAATCCACTCAAGTCCTCGGATACTTGCTCTGTTACCATGGTGAGCTTCTGTCTTTTGCTGTGATCAGCTTCAGGCTCAGGCTCCTTTGCCCGTTTCTCCTTTGGTGGTATATGTGCTGCTGGGGTTGTTTCCATCATGCTGTCGTCTTCTTCACCATTGTTGGGGCCTCCTTCAGCGTTGGTGACTTCGGCTTCCGGCGTGAATTGTTGCAGGATTACGTCAACATCGTAGTTCAACTTTACTGCAAAGTCGCAGGATACATCATTCCAGCACAAGTTGCGCAGGTGCGTAACCTCCCTCTTGATAGTATTCAAGAGCTGTTCCCTGGCGGCTTTAACTTTTTCTCGCTGATATACACACTGACTGACGCTGATATGCGCACTACCGTTCACTTTGATTGTTCGCACAAGACTCTACCTTCCCAGCATGTATTCATTTGACGCAGGTGTCGTTTCAAACAGCGATTCGATTGGGGAAGAGCTTGAATTTACAAGAAAAAAATGGGCACGACTGGGTCGCACGAACTTGCGATTGTGTTCTAAATACGATATCAAAATCTTAGGGCTGAGTAAAAGGTTTTGGTGTTCGCTCTTTATAATATATTTGGTGGTATAGGGTTGCCAACTATACATTAATTAGGAAAATTTAATTAAATCACGAAAAATATTGAAAAAAATTCAATTAAATATTCCAAAGGTCTCAAGCGAAAATCTAAAAACGTGATAAACGCAATTGATAAACGCTGTTGATGCTTCTAAGGTTTATTAGAGACTAAGTAGCCAAAGGTATAAATTCATATGTACAATGTTTTAATGGTATAATACTAATTGAGCGTTGATAGGAGAATAGAAGGAGAATGAAAGATAATACAATTGGTAATCCACAATAATGATTCAACACTTCCCCTCAACGCGAATATTATGTAATACTTTACAACTGTGAAAACTTTAATTCATTAAAAGAGTTCGATTATGTATTTACTTTACTTTATATAAAAAAAAAGATTATGAGACAAGCCCCAAAAGCTTACAAAATTTATGATGTTTAACTTTGTGCAAATTCTTAGTTAGAACGTCTGCTAACATATCTTCTGTTGGGATATAACAGATGTTGATGTCCCCTCTGCTGTAGACCTCTCTAATGTGGTGATATTTAATGTCGATATGCTTACTGCGTGGATGATGAACAGGATTCTTTACAAGTTGCTGAGCACTTAGGTTATCGCCATGTATTGTTATATGTGACTTTGCCAACTCACCACCACCAAGCTCGACAACCAGCCTCTTTAGATAGACAGCTTCTTTGGCTGAAGCGGAAAGAGCCATATACTCGGCCTCAGTGCTACTTAAGGCCACAGTTGCTTGCTTCTTGGACTCCCAAGAAATAGCGGCACCACCAAGCATAAAAGCGAAGCCAGTACATGACTTCCTATCAGCAACATCACCACCCCAGTCAGCGTCAACAAAGCCCTCTAATTGCTTGCCTGTAGGAAAATATCGCAATTTAAATTTAATAGTGGAATTTAAGTACCTCAACAGATGTTTAACAGCTGTTAAGTGCTCTTCATGAGGATCCATATTAAAACGTGCCAATTTGCTAACCGAGTGAATAATATCTGGCCTGGTTGATATTGACAGATACATTAAAGAACCAATAATTGACTGGTACTGCTCTTGATTAGTTCGCTTGCACTCTTCATCCTTACACACAAACTGTTGACCTGCTTCCAATGGTGTTTGATTTTGTCTGCATTCAACCATACCTGTATCACGAAGTAGATTTAGAATAAGCTGAGTCTGGCAGATAGAAATTGGGCCAGTGCTCCCCTCACGACTTATTTCAAATCCTAAAAAGTGATGCAAAGCTCCGTTATCAACCACTTTGAACTCCTTCTTTATCTGGATCTTCATTTGGTCCATTGCAATTTCATTTCCAGCAGCCAATATCAAGTCGTCGACGTAAACAGCGATTATTCTCAAGTCATCCTTATTATTTGCTACATATACACATGGTTCACTACTGCATTGGTGAAATCCAAGCCTCTTAAGAACAGCATCCAATTTCTCATTCCAAGCTCTGCCTGATTGTTTTAGTCCGTATAAAGCTTTCCTTAACTTCAAAACTTTGTCTGGGTTCCTTGAATCGACAAAACACTCTGGTTGCTGCATGAACACATCTTCCTGTAGTTCTCCGTTTAAATATGCAGACGAAACGTCCATTTGGTGGAGGATCAGTCTTTTTTCCACAGCTAGGGCTAATAGCATTCGAATCGTTGAGTACCTTACAACAGGCGAAAAAGTTTCGTTATAATTTATACCAAACTTTTGGCTATATCCTTTTGCTACCAGCCGGGCCTTAAATCTGACCACCTTACCGTTTTCATCGTTTTTGATATTGAATACCCACCTATAACCTATTGGCTTTACACCTTCTGGGGGCTCAACAACATCCCAGGTTTTGTTTGAAATTAGGCACTGGTATTCGTCATCAATTGCTTTTTTCCACATAGAGCATTCGGGTAATGACAAAGCTTCTGTCACAGTTTGAGGAACTAGCATAGTGTTCTTTGCGTCAATAATATTCAAAATGTTGTATTGCTTCTTTGGCCTCCCTGGCCTGCCGGTTCTAATGATTTTTGGTCTACCTCTACCAAACGTAGGGGTTCGTTCCCCATCCTCCTCGCTGTTTGTATTAGATCGTTTTCTTTTAGGATACCTTTTTGTTTTCTCAGCATCTAACCTCTTACTGCTTGCGTGTTCTTTTTCCTCGATGTCTAGATTCTTCTCTTGCTGTTTAGGGTTTTCCTGTTCAACTGGGTTCCTATGTTCCTTCTGTTGATCCACCTCCTGATTCACCAGCTTTTCAACCTGCTGTTCGGCTTCGAATTCATTTTGTTCATCTAAGATGTAAGTACTCACGTCTGCAAGCTTTCCAGTGAGACCATATTCTATAAAGGAGACGTCTCTTCTCTCAACAATCTTTCTATTAGATTTGTTAAAAAGCCTATAAGCTTTGGAAGTAGCTGAATAGCCTACCATGACGTACTCTTCGCCTTTCGGTTGAAATTTAGAAAGTGGTGCAGACTTATTAAGAGCTATAGCTGTGCATCCAAAGATCTTAAAATGGCCAACTGCTGGCTTTCGACTGCTCCAAGCTTGTTCTGGTGTGATATTAGAAAGAATTTTCGTAGGGCACCTATTCCTAAGGTACACTGCCGTGTTTACTGCCTCTGCCCACATATACTCCTCCAGTCCAGACTGCAATAGCATGCATCTTGCCATCTCGACAATTGTCCTGTTGGCTCTTTCAGCAACTCCGTTTTGCTGCGGAGTATATGGCACCGAAAGTTGACGTGCTATCCCCAAATCTGCAAGTAGTTTATCAAAAGCATTGTTGCAATACTCCGAACCATTATCACTGCGTATAGTTTTGATTTTCTTTCCTGTTTCACGCTCTACCATTGCCTTAAACTTCTGAAAAACATCGATGACCTGATCTTTTGTCTTTATGAAATAAACAAAGATCTTGCGTGATTTGTCATCAATAAAGGTTACAAAATACCTTGCTGCTCCAAGAGACACTTTTCTCATTGGCCCGCATACATCAGTGTGTACGAGTTCTAAAATATCTTTTGACCTTGTTACCGACTCTTGTGGAAAAGGCTTCGCACATATTTTGCCTTTCATGCAAACCTTACATTGGAAATTTTGCGGGAGGGCTCCTAATGAAAGACCATTCACCATCTTGGTTGTGTTTAGAGCAACCAAACTTTTACCATTCAGATGTCCATATCTGTCATGCCACTTTTGGTAATTGCTCTGACTTTCGTTGGAATAACATGCATGTGCCTTTTCAAATTTGTGCTGCTCGAAAATAAATAAATCATCTACCATCCTGGCTTCTAATACAGTATCACCACCTTGTTTAATTTTGGCAGCCCTAGTTGAAAACTCAACTGTACAACCATTTTCAATGGCTTTGCTAACAGACAAGAAATTAGCCTTCAAATTGGGAACAAATAACACATTTCTTAACCTCAGCTCACATAATTCCGTATTTAGTACAACGGTACCAATACCGGTGGCAATAATCGAATTATCACCCGCTAACTTAATGTGTTCTCTGCAATCTCGCATAGTGGTAAATAATTTTGCATCACCGCATATATGTGACGTTGCCCCGCTATCAATACACCAGCGCTGCAAATTAAGTATTCTGCTATGTTGTGCTGAAAGCATAGAGAAAGAAGCAACGGGTTTGTTTCCATAACGTTTCTTCGGTTCCGAGCAATTCGCAGCAAAATGCCCCCTCTTACCACAGTTAAAACATTTTCCTAACTGTGTCTTCCTATTTGAGTTATTTGAATTAGCCTTATGTCGAGAAAAATAAGCTTGCTGTTCGAAGGCTACTCCTTCCTTCCCCAAGGTTTCTCCTTTCTCTAACCGCCGGTCTCCTTCTTCAAGCAACTTAACCTTTAGAGCACTCATTTTTGGCAAATCATCTCGGGATTCCATTGCTACAACAAAATTGTCCAAAGATTTTGGGAGGCTTGAGAGCAAAATTATGACCAATAATTCGTCATTTATAAGAAAATCTATTTCACTTAACTTTTCAACTACACTTGAAAAACGGTTTACGTATTCCGACATGCTTTCATTGTCCGTTAGCCTTATGTGTAATAACTGTTTAAATAAAGCTATTTTCCTGGCAGGTCCGCGTGGTTGATGCACTTGTTTTAAGATATCCCATGCTGATTTTGATGTCGTGCAATGTTTTATGTGGTTTACTTCTGACGATTTTATATTTAAGATAATCGACGCAAGCGCTTTCCTATCCTTAGTCTCCCAATCCAAAATCTCTGCTGCAGTTTCCCCCTTCACTATACTACCGTCAGCGTATTCCCAAAGATTTCCCATGATGAGAATACTTCTCATTTGGATGGCCCAAGCATCATAATTCTGATCGGTTAATTTTTCAACCTGATAAAGAGTCGAACTCATATTTACCATTAATTTACCTCTATGTAATCGAACAAAAAATATATATGTATTTATGAAACCGTTTACTTAGCCAAGCGACAATCTGGGCCCATAACCTGATAAACGCAATTGATAAACGCTGTTGATGCTTCTAAGGTTTATTAGAGACTAAGTAGCCAAAGGTATAAATTCATATGTACAATGTTTTAATGGTATAATACTAATTGAGCGTTGATAGGAGAATAGAAGGAGAATGAAAGATAATACAATTGGTAATCCACAATAATGATTCAACAAAACGCCATTCTTTTATAAAGGTAAGGTAAAAAAGTAAAAGTAAGTAATTCATTTTATTTTGCTTTTTTCATAGTTGGTTTATAATATAATGAATGAATTTAAAGCTATGGCATTGCCGTCAGCTCGGTTAGCAATTTTATTCAATAAACATTTAAATATATATAAATATAGTTTTTTTATTTTTTAATTGTTATTATTAAGCTTTTTTTTATTTATTAGTTAAAAAAATTTGCAAAGTTAATCATATTCTGTTATCAGTAGAGTTCTAGTTTTTTTTTTAGTTTTTAAATGATTTTTATTTCATGAAATTTACAATGGTTTTGTTTAACTTTCATTATTTGACATGGCCTACGCCGTCTGCCAGTCGGCAATAAAAATTCTTAAATAAGTGTATTTTTACAGTGGTTTTTTTTACATATTTCTTTCCCTTTATATATATATATATTTTATGTATTGTTTTAGAAAAGTTCAGTGAGGATTCGCGTTCTGTAACTCAATGCTATTTTCAAGTATCTGTACAAATTCTCCCATTCAGTTGTTCCATTTAGGATATCTATAATTTCAGCCTCGTTAAGGTAGTTCTTTCTGAATAAACTTCGCCTGGTTTCTGCAAGCATAGGACATCTGCCCACAAAGTGAAACACGTTCTCTACTTCCCTAAGGTTGCATATGCCGCAGATTTCTTGTAAATCGCTCCTGTGAGGTATATGATTCAGGGGGAGTAACTCTCCCCGTGTTTTTAAAACAAGTGACATGAGGTCGGTTGAAAACTCCGCCCTGAAGTAGTTTTTAGCTGCTAAGTTGTAGTCAAGCTGCGCATAAATGTTTCTATGAAATGAGCTCCTGGCTTTCCAAATGAAATCTTCACGCTTTTTTTCATCTACTAAGCGGATTAAATTATAGAGTTGGCTTTTCCATGTGTTAATCGAGTCATATTCAAGATCGAGCGAGAGTCCACTGTACTGGGCTAAATTATTCCAGGACTCAAACCAAGAAATTCTCTTCCTGATCACCAGCCTTGTTATCTGTTTAGGTAATCGTGTATCATCCATTTCTATTGTCTTTAGTATATAGTCAACCTGCATTTTAAGTGTTGAGATAAACATCGGAGAAAGACCTGTTTCCAGCAAAAGGATGTGGTTAGCCGTACTGCTGGGTAGTTTCAATGTGCGCTTCAAAAAGTATCTAAGAATTTGCTCCACTTCTTCGAATTCTTTGTGTCCCCAAACTTGTGCAGCGTAGAACATTATAGACTTGGCCGTTGTTTTGAAGATTTGATATTTTGCTTCATACTGAACATCTCTGCTGTGCATCACACTTCTCCAGGTCGCATTTAGCGCAGTTTTTGCCTTAGATAATTTATCTGTCATGTGGTTCTTGAGGTTAAGATTTCTAGAAATCCGCATGCCGAGATAGTTGTATTCACTCACGATTTCAATGTTGTGCTCTCCAAACTTCCATTTTTCGCTGCGACAATTTCGCCCTAATCCGTTTCGAAAAATCATAACTTTTGATTTGTCGAGGTTCACCTGGAGTCTCCATTTGTTGCAATAAACGAATAATCGATTTATCATAAGTTGGAGGCTTTCGATTGACTCAGCGAGCATGACGATATCATCTGCGAACATTAGCACTTTTATTAGAATGTCTGGTGAAACTCGAGCTCCTCCTTGTAGAATTTCTTCGATGTCGTCTATAAATAAAGCGAAAAGTAAAGGGCTGAGGCAGCAGCCATTCTTTTACAATTTCTAATACATATAAACGCTACAAATTTTATCAAAATCGTTGGACCAGTTTTAAAAATAACGGTTTTTTATTTTACATTTTTTTAAAAAAATTTTTTTGTAAAATTCAAGTATGCAAAATTTAAGATCTTAGCAAAAGTTCATTTGACAAAAAATTTGAGAAAAATCTAAGTTATGGTTTAGAAGTTATTTCAAAAAATCTAAATTTTTTTAAATTTTTTTTTAAAAATTTTTCAAATCTTGTTATGCAGTTTTCCTTAAACAACTTAAAACTTCTAAAATACAAAATTTCGTTAACATCGTGCAAGCCATTAACGAGAAAGTCGGCTTTGAAAAAAACGGTACTATGGGAGGTACCGTTTTTATACTTTTTCCAAAATTTTTATTTACATCATAAGAAAGACAATCAAAAATTAATTCTTCACACAAAATTTTATCAAAATCGTTGGAGCCGCTTTCGAGAAAAGTAAGTATTATCATATCGGTTGTATGGCAGGTACCGTTATTTCAAGACCTAGAGACCCAATTCCAAAAACCCCTCTGTAGACTGCTCCATAGACCCTAACTGCAAATTTTGAGAAAAATCGGTCAAGTGGTTCAGGCTGTAGATCCATATACAGACAGACATACAGACATACAGACATACAGACATACAGAAAGACAGACAGAATTGCAGGACCCACTTTTTTCGTATTCTCTATCGTCGTAATGTCGTATTTAATTGTTATCTCAAAATTTTTTTTCTGCACGATTGCAAGACTTGCCTTATAGTACCTATAATCGCAAGTAAAAATACTTTGGCGTATGAAATATTTTCCCCCATATTCTAAAAAGTTCAAAGTATTTTTTTAGCCTAGAAAAATTGATTTTTTGACAAATTCACAGTAGTGTTACCCTTTAAACCAACGAAAACCGAACTACTCAAATATTCAAAACTGAGTACATAACAAAATGAAACTGCAAGATCCTAAAAGCACTGTTATTGAAAAGTCTGGTTCTAAGACTAACAAGATCTTCCACCAGAAGAACTGCCTAGACTAGTTGAAATACGTTAGGAAAAGAATTTCGGTTTAAATGGATAGTATACGCAACAAACATCCGGAACCTCTCATTCAATAGCGCACTTTGTTGTATTCTAGGGACCAGAAATGTTTGTTTTGTTTCCTAAATTGGAATTATTTATTTTCCTAACTTATTTTGAATCATCCAATGACATTATGACAAATCACTTGGGTGACAATTTATTGCAACAATTCATTTTCTTCAAAATATACGACATTAATCTTTTTAACACAAACAGTTTATTTATAAACAGTTAAATCCGAAATTGTATGTCTTCTCACATGTTGTCTATACCCATTGAGAGGAGCTTGCTTCGTGTGCTTGAGAACTCCCATTTGTCGCAGAACTAAAAATTGACAGCAAAATAAATTTCAAAATATTGAGTGCAGTACTTATGGACTATATATGGATTGCCATGGGTGGAAAATCCTTTCGTATGTGTATAAATGTGGAGACGTAAACCTAGGATAGCAAGGGATATACTGCATTCTGCAACACAACTGCAAACATCTAAGGTACGAGAGTACCTACTTTAGAAGAACACTACCCGTTATCGATACCGATGTGTGTGGAAACTTCCGGTTATAAATCATTATTTTGTCAATGGAATTATTGCAAGTTGTGTATCATTGACAGCATGGAAAAAGAGCGAAAAAAGAAACAAACGACGAAAACAATTTCCACATGTGCTTCAGAGATTCCACCCCTTAAGCTTTTTATCTGCTAACTGAAATTTATAGCTCGTTCCAGATAAGGTTTTTTTTTTTCCTGTAGTTTTTCCCTTTTTTCATAATTCGAAAAGGAAAAAACATGTTTTTCTGTTCATAACAACTGTATCGAGTAAGGTTTGAAAACACGGATAATAC
Source organism: Melanostoma mellinum (assembly GCA_914767635.1). NCBI lineage: Eukaryota > Metazoa > Arthropoda > Insecta > Diptera > Syrphidae > Melanostoma > Melanostoma mellinum. The sequence goes on along the minus strand of OU612059.1, from coordinate 72,528,061 downwards.
TGGATATAAGTATTAAACATTTTTCGTTTTAACTTCAACTGACAGTCATATTTTTATGGTAAATAGTCAAGTCTTGAGTGACGAAAATCAGTAAAGGGCTTATTTAGGATGAAAACAATTTTATCAGAGGCAGTTTATTTTTTGAAATCGACCTTGGTTTTCATTACATTCTGTTTTTCGAACTCGTTTTGAAATCCGAATTCTTCAACGAATTCTACAACGATGTGCCTGTACATAAATGTAAGGTTTTTCCTCTTAGTGTTACTGGAATTGGAATGATGAAGGCTTACGACTACGCTGGTTGGACAACGTAAACAGTCAAAGCTTTGACTTTCATTATGTTCGTCAATGTCAAATTGAGTGTTTTTCACCCTGGGTTTGCACTTAACTTGCCCTAAGGTAGCTGAAAGATTTTATTAGTGCAAGTTCGCCAGGTAACAAACAGGGCTGTCAAATGCGTGTATTTTTCTTCAAATTACAGGGTAGAGTTTAACGAACGATCCTTTTATGTCGGACTGTACATCCAAGATCACAAGAATTTACGGTCAACGCATAAAGAATATCCGACGATATCGATATAACTTTGACGAAGAGGCTAGTGCAGCAAGATCAAGATATTGGTACTATGAAAGTTTTTGAAAAAACGGAAACATGTCTCTAAGATTGCTCACGATTATCATCTCCAATGTTAAGTTATGGTACAATCCGAGTATGAGTTGTACTCATTGCAATTTTGGAACCTCCCATCACCTCCAAAGTTGTTACAGCGAGAAGTAATAACTAAGAAGGAGTTTCTTACTTACTTAGGTGGGCATTACAGTTCGGGGTGAACCTGGGCCTCAACCAACATCCTTCTATAACGACTTCGATTGCGGGCGAACTCTCTCCAGTTTCGCACTCCAAGTCGGTTGATGTCTTCATCCACTTGATTGCGCCACCTAAGACGAGGTCTTCTCCTTCCGTGATTTTTTGGGGGTTGCTCGAAGGGGGCACCAATTAGGACGCTTTAGACAATCTGAAATTTCCTTTTCCTGGGTGACTTAAATGTAAAATGCTCCATATCTCGAGAACGGAGCGAGATAGACGAAAAATAACGATTTTTTTGGAGTTGTACGAAGGGGGAACACCCATTAGGACGCTTAAGACGATCCCATCAAAACATTCCTGAAATCTCCTTTTCCTGGGTGACTTAAATGTAAAATGCTCCATATCTCGAGAACGGAGCGAGGTAGAAGAAAAATAACGATTTTTTGGAGGTTGTGCTAATGGGGAACACCAATTAGGACGCTTTAGACCAGGGTTTCCCAAACTATTTTGAGCCACAGACCCCTTTTCCAAAATGAACTGACACCGTAGACCCCCAAAGCAAAATCACTTTAAAAATGCTGTCTCAAGTTTTTTAGGTAGGTACTTTTATAGGTACCTAGTACCTTAGCAAGTTTTGCAGTAGTGCAGAAAGAAAAGTTGTTGAGATAACAATAAAACATGACATTACGATGATAGCAGGTATGAAATTCAATAAATATGAAGTGTAGTTCAAAGTTTATGCAAGTTTTCAAAAATCATGCTCTTAATTGAGAATAAATAATTATTTCTTGATTTTAAGAATTAATGCGAGGGATGAATTTGGTGACTTTCTACCAATCTAGCTAGATCTGATTTAATATTGGTAAGTTGCAGCCTCAAGTCTCCGCGTTCGTTGACTTTCAAACGGTTTCTTTTTTTCGTCAAAATGTTTGCAACCACACTGAAGCCTTTTTCAACTAAATATGATGATGGAAAAGCGATGAGATATTTTTCAGCAATGTTCCACAATGCAGTATATTGAGTTTCAATGCTGCGCTGCAATCAGAACTTCTGGTAGCTTTCGTTGAACTTTAGCTTAAGCTCTTCGTCAGTTTGGATGGTGATCAACATTGTCACATTGGCTTCTTCCATGGCTGTTATGCTGTACGGATTTATTATCTACTCAGGAATTTGTAAGTTCTAAGGATCCTCAAACCTTTTGGAAAAATCTTTATGAAGCGCGGCCAAGTGAGTGACATATGATAAAATAACATCGTCTTGAAGGATTTCTGTTGACTTCGACAAATACAGAAACTGTGAGTATTCTTTTCTGTTTAAATTTTGTATCGAAAGAATAAGTTTCCCACAAAAGCCGCTTTAATGGATTTTGTTTTGATCAAGTTGAGATCGTCACCCTGCAGCTGCAACTTGACTTTGTTGAACATGTCGAAGATATCAGTCATGTTATAAGTATCCGTCATAGAATTTTCCAGAAACTCCAACACAGAAACGAAAATAGCTGAAAATCTTGCTAAGCAAAAGTAAGTTAGTAAAGACTTCGTCGTTATCCTCACAAAGCTTAGCAAATAACCGAGAGTTCAATGAATTGCTTCGAATCTTGTTGACTGCATTTATAACGTATTGCAAAGACTGGTGCAATCTAGGACTCAGATTTTTTGCTACTAAATGTTGTCTGTGAATCACGCAATAAATCACCAGCACATCAGGCGATTGCCGCTTTAAGTGAGCTATAAAGCCACGATGACGACCAACAATAGATGGTGCTCCAGCGGTCGCAACAGAAATAATGTTTCTCCATGGAATAGCTTTTTCGGTAAAAAAAAAAACGTTCCACTGCCTGAAAAATGGATTCTCCTCTGGTATCAGTTTCCAGATAAATGGCAAAAAGCAGCTCTTAGCACATATTTTCATCTTTGATATATCGCACGTATCTTAACAACAGAGCTTCATTGCCGGGAAATATAGACTCGTCTCTTGGTCTGCAATATTGCATAAAATGTTTTCCACGTCGCGACCCATCTCGTCTATTCGTCTGTGACGTCTTGACGATGCTCACCAATTGTGTGAGGCTACCCCGACTTCGCTATTGGCAGAGATATATTGTAGGACGCTCTCAAGCCATCAACGTCTTGCATAGAAGATGATGCAAACATCGATGTTATGGACGGCCTTTTCTCCAGTTTTTCCTTCAGTGCTTGGAAAAATGATAATGGTTTACTTTTTTTGTCAACATGAACTCTTGATAAGTGGTCCTTCATTTTTTTGGTACTTACCCTGATATTTTTTTAATAAAGAAATATATGGTAACGCAATTTAGGTAATTACGTAGGTAACTATACACTTTGTATATTCTATTTTAATCACTTTGATTTATTCAATTTATTTAACTGTATATTATCACTTTAAAATCTTCCAATTTCAAAATCCAAATGAACTCTCACCCTAGGTACCAGCTTCTTATATAGTGAAATATCAGGAGCATGTTTGAACCGAAGTTTATCTTATACTAAATAGGGACACTACCTATACCAATGCAACGCCTACTATTTTATTTAATAATGGACAGCAAAAAATAAAAAAATAAAACCACAATCAGTGAAAATAGTTCAACATTATTAATAACAACCCTTTCGGAATTGCGAAAATTTGAAGTACACACAATAGGTTTTCCCAGCACTTCGATCGTAAGATACACTAACCTAAAATCTTTAATAATAATCTTTATTAAACTACCTACCAACTGTTGTTTCCGGGAAAAAAGAGTTAGGACTGGAAAACCGAATGTACCTCAATAAAAGTGTAATTACATAACTACCGATTTGTCGAAACAGTGCACAGATACGAAAAGGAATTTTTTTTAACCTATAGAATTGCAAAAGTAACGAAACACAATCTTTAAAGTGGTCGCAAGATAGACGAAAAATAACGATTTTTTCGGGGTTGCACGAAGGGGGAACACCAATTAGGACGCTTTAGACGATCCCATCAAAACATTCCTGAAATCTCCTTTTCCTGGGTGACTAAAATGTAAAATGCTCCATATCTCGAGAACGGAGCAAGATAGACGAAAAATAACGATTTTTTCGGGGTTGCACGAAGGGGGAACACCAATTAGGACGCTTTAGACGATCCCATCAAAACATTCCTGAAATCTCCTTTTCCTGGGTGACTAAAATGTAAAATGCTCCATATCTCGAGAACGGAGCAAGATAGACGAAAAATAACGATTTTTTCGGGGTTGTACGAAGGGGGAACACCAATTAGGACGCTTTAGACGATCCCATCAAAACATTCCTGAAATCTCCTTTTCGTGGGTGACTAAAATGTAAAGTGCTCCATATCTCGAGAACGGAGCGAGATAGACGAAAAAAAAGGGGTTGTACGAAGGGGGAACACCAATTAGGACGCTTTAGACGATCCCATCAAAACATTCCTGAAATCTCCTTTTCCTGGGTGACTTAAATGTAAAATGCTCCATATCTCGAGAACGGAGCGAGGTAGAAGAAAAATAACGATTTTTTGGAGGTTGTGCTAATGGGGAACACCAATTAGGACGCTTTAGACCAGGGTTTCCCAAACTATTTTGAGCCACAGACCCCTTTTCCAAAATGAACTGACACCGTAGACCCCCAAAGCAAAATCACTTTAAAAATGCTGTCTCAAGTTTTTTAGGTAGGTACTTTTATAGGTACCTAGTACCTTAGCAAGTTTTGCAGTAGTGCAGAAAGAAAAGTTGTTGAGATAACAATAAAACATGACATTACGATGATAGCAGGTATGAAATTCAATAAATATGAAGTGTAGTTCAAAGTTTATGCAAGTTTTCAAAAATCATGCTCTTAATTGAGAATAAATAATTATTTCTTGATTTTAAGAATTAATGCGAGGGATGAATTTGGTGACTTTCTACCAATCTAGCTAGATCTGATTTAATATTGGTAAGTTGCAGCCTCAAGTCTCCGCGTTCGTTGACTTTCAAACGGTTTCTTTTTTTCGTCAAAATGTTTGCAACCACACTGAAGCCTTTTTCAACTAAATATGATGATGGAAAAGCGATGAGATATTTTTCAGCAATGTTCCACAATGCAGTATATTGAGTTTCAATGCTGCGCTGCAATCAGAACTTCTGGTAGCTTTCGTTGAACTTTAGCTTAAGCTCTTCGTCAGTTTGGATGGTGATCAACATTGTCACATTGGCTTCTTCCATGGCTGTTATGCTGTACGGATTTATTATCTACTCAGGAATTTGTAAGTTCTAAGGATCCTCAAACCTTTTGGAAAAATCTTTATGAAGCGCGGCCAAGTGAGTGACATATGATAAAATAACATCGTCTTGAAGGATTTCTGTTGACTTCGACAAATACAGAAACTGTGAGTATTCTTTTCTGTTTAAATTTTGTATCGAAAGAATAAGTTTCCCACAAAAGCCGCTTTAATGGATTTTGTTTTGATCAAGTTGAGATCGTCACCCTGCAGCTGCAACTTGACTTTGTTGAACATGTCGAAGATATCAGTCATGTTATAAGTATCCGTCATAGAATTTTCCAGAAACTCCAACACAGAAACGAAAATAGCTGAAAATCTTGCTAAGCAAAAGTAAGTTAGTAAAGACTTCGTCGTTATCCTCACAAAGCTTAGCAAATAACCGAGAGTTCAATGAATTGCTTCGAATCTTGTTGACTGCATTTATAACGTATTGCAAAGACTGGTGCAATCTAGGACTCAGATTTTTTGCTACTAAATGTTGTCTGTGAATCACGCAATAAATCACCAGCACATCAGGCGATTGCCGCTTTAAGTGAGCTATAAAGCCACGATGACGACCAACAATAGATGGTGCTCCAGCGGTCGCAACAGAAATAATGTTTCTCCATGGAATAGCTTTTTCGGTAAAAAAAAAAACGTTCCACTGCCTGAAAAATGGATTCTCCTCTGGTATCAGTTTCCAGATAAATGGCAAAAAGCAGCTCTTAGCACATATTTTCATCTTTGATATATCGCACGTATCTTAACAACAGAGCTTCATTGCCGGGAAATATAGACTCGTCTCTTGGTCTGCAATATTGCATAAAATGTTTTCCACGTCGCGACCCATCTCGTCTATTCGTCTGTGACGTCTTGACGATGCTCACCAATTGTGTGAGGCTACCCCGACTTCGCTATTGGCAGAGATATATTGTAGGACGCTCTCAAGCCATCAACGTCTTGCATAGAAGATGATGCAAACATCGATGTTATGGACGGCCTTTTCTCCAGTTTTTCCTTCAGTGCTTGGAAAAATGATAATGGTTTACTTTTTTTGTCAACATGAACTCTTGATAAGTGGTCCTTCATTTTTTTGGTACTTACCCTGATATTTTTTTAATAAAGAAATATATGGTAACGCAATTTAGGTAATTACGTAGGTAACTATACACTTTGTATATTCTATTTTAATCACTTTGATTTATTCAATTTATTTAACTGTATATTATCACTTTAAAATCTTCCAATTTCAAAATCCAAATGAACTCTCACCCTAGGTACCAGCTTCTTATATAGTGAAATATCAGGAGCATGTTTGAACCGAAGTTTATCTTATACTAAATAGGGACACTACCTATACCAATGCAACGCCTACTATTTTATTTAATAATGGACAGCAAAAAATAAAAAAATAAAACCACAATCAGTGAAAATAGTTCAACATTATTAATAACAACCCTTTCGGAATTGCGAAAATTTGAAGTACACACAATAGGTTTTCCCAGCACTTCGATCGTAAGATACACTAACCTAAAATCTTTAATAATAATCTTTATTAAACTACCTACCAACTGTTGTTTCCGGGAAAAAAGAGTTAGGACTGGAAAACCGAATGTACCTCAATAAAAGTGTAATTACATAACTACCGATTTGTCGAAACAGTGCACAGATACGAAAAGGAATTTTTTTTAACCTATAGAATTGCAAAAGTAACGAAACACAATCTTTAAAGTGGTCGCAAGATAGACGAAAAATAACGATTTTTTCGGGGTTGCACGAAGGGGGAACACCAATTAGGACGCTTTAGACGATCCCATCAAAACATTCCTGAAATCTCCTTTTCCTGGGTGACTAAAATGTAAGATGCTCCATATCTCGAGAACGGAGCAAGATAGACGAAAAATAACGATTTTTTCGGGGTTGCACGAAGGGGGAACACCAATTAGGACACTTTAGACTATCCCATCAAAACATTCCTGAAATCTCCTTTTCCTGGGTGACTAAAATGTAAAATGCTCCATATCTCGAGAACGGAGCGAGATAGACGAAAAATAACGATTTTTTCGGGGTTGTACGAAGGGGGAACACCAATTAGGACGCTTTAGACGATCCCATCAAAACATTCCTGAAATCTCCTTTTCCTGGGTGACTAAAATGTAAAGTGCTCCATATCTCGAGAACGGAGCGAGATAGACGAAAAATAACGATTTTTTCGGGGTTGTACGAAGGGGGAACACCAATTAGGACGCTTTAGATGATCCCATTAAAACATTCCTGAAATCTCCTTTTCCTGGGTGACTAAAATGTAAAGTGCTCCATATCTCGAGAACGGAGCGAGATAGACGAAAAATAACGATTTTTTCGGGGTTGTACGAAGGGGGAACACCAATTAGGACGCTTTAGACGATCCCATCAAAACATTCCTGAAATCTCCTTTTCCTGGGTGACTAAAATGTAAAGTGCTCCATATCTCGAGAACGGAGCGAGATAGACGAAAAATAACGATTTTTTCGGGGTTGTACGAAGGGGGAACACCAATTAGGACGCTTTAGATGATCCCATTAAAACATTCTTGAAATCTCCTTTTCCTGGGTGACTAAAATGTAAGATGCTCCATATCTCGAGAACGGAGCAAGATAGACGAAAAATAACGATTTTTTCGGGGTTGCACGAAGGGGGAACACCAATTAGGACGCTTTAGGCGATCCCATCAAAACATTCCTGAAATCTCCTTTTCCTGGGTGACTAAAATGTAAAATGCTCCATATCTCGAGAACGGAGCGAGATAGACGAAAAATAACGATTTTTTCGGGGTTGCACGAAGGGGGAACACCAATTAGGACGCTTTAGATGATCCCATCAAAACATTCCTGAAATCTCCTTTTCCTGGGTGACTAAAATGTAAAGTGCTCCATATCTCGAGAACGGAGCGAGATAGATGAAGAATAACGATTTTTTCGGGGTTGTACGAAGGGGGAACACCAATTAGGACGCTTTAGATGATCCCATTAAAACATTCCTGAAATCTCCTTTTCCTGGGTGACTAAAATGTAAGATGCTCCATATCTCGAGAACGGAGCAAGATAGACGAAAAATAACGATTTTTTCGGGGTTGCACGAAGGGGGAACACCAATTAGGACGCTTTAGATGATCCCATCAAAACATTCCTGAAATCTCCTTTTCCTGGGTGACTAAAATGTAAAGTGCTCCATATCTCGAGAACGGAGCGAGATAGACGAAAAATAACGATTTTTTGGGGGTTGTACGAAGGGGGAACACCAATTAGGACGCTTTAGACGATCCCATCAAAACATTCCTGAAATCTCCTTTTCCTGGGTGACTAAAATGTAAGATGCTCCATATCTCGAGAACGGAGCAAGATAGACGAAAAATAACGATTTTTTCGGGGTTGCACGAAGGGGGAACACCAATTAGGACGCTTTAGACGATCCCATCAAAACATTCCTGAAATCTCCTTTTCCTGGGTGACTAAAATGTAAGATGCTCCATATCTCGAGAACGGAGCAAGATTTTTTCGAGGTTGCACGAAGGGGGAACACCAATTAGGACGCTTTAGACGATCCCATCAAAACATTCCTGAAATCTCCTTTTCCTGGGTGACTAAAATGTAAAATGCTCCATATCTCGAGAACGGAGCAAGATAGACGAAAAATATCGATTTTTTCGGGGTTGTACGAAGGGGGAACACCAATTAGGACGCTTTAGACGATTCCATCAAAACATTCCTGAAATCTCCTTTTCCTGGGTGACTAAAATGTAAAATGCTCCATATCTCGAGAACGGAGCGAGATAGACGAAAAATAACGATTTTTTCGGGGTTGTACGAAGGGGGAACACCAATTAGGACGCTTTAGACGATCCCATCAAAACATTCCTGAAATCTCCTTTTCCTGGGTGACTAAAATGTAAAATGCTCCATATCTCGAGAACGGAGCGAGATAGACGAAAAATAACGATTTTTTGGGGGTTGCACGAAGGAGGAACACCAATTAGGACGCTTTAGATGATCCCATCAAAACATTCCTGAAATCTCCTTTTCCTGGGTGACTAAAATGTAAAATGCTCCATATCTCGAGAACGGAGCAAGATAGACGAAAAATAACGATTTTTTCGGGGTTGCACGAAGGGGGAACACCAATTAGGACGCTTTAGACTATCCCATCAAAACATTCCTGAAATCTCCTTTTCCTGGGTGACTAAAATGTAAAATGCTCCATATCTCGAGAACGGAGCAAGATAGACGAAAAATAACGATTTTTTCGGGGTTGCACGAAGGGGGAACACCAATTAGGACGCTTTAGACGATCCCATCAAAACATTCCTGAAATCTCCTTTTCCTGGGTGACTAAAATGTAAAATGCTCCATATCTCGAGAACGGAGCGAGATAGACGAAAAATAACGATTTTTTGGGGGTTGTACGAAGGGGGAACACCAATTAGGACGCTTTAGACGATCCCATCAAAACATTCCTGAAATCTCCTTTTCCTGGGTGACTAAAATGTAAAGTGCTCCATATCTCGAGAACGGAGCGAGATAGACGAAAAATAACGATTTTTTCGGGGTTGTACGAAGGGGGAACACCAATTAGGACGCTTTAGATGATCCCATTAAAACATTCCTGAAATCTCCTTTTCCTGGGTGACTAAAATGTAAGATGCTCCATATCTCGAGAACGGAGCAAGATAGACGAAAAATAACGATTTTTTCGGGGTTGCACGAAGGGGGAACACCAATTAGGACGCTTTAGACGATCCATATCTCGAGAACGGAGCAAGATAGACGAAAAATAACGATTTTTTCGAGGTTGCACGAAGGGGGAACACCAATTAGGACGCTTTAGACGATCCCATCAAAACATTCCTGAAATCTCCTTTTCCTGGGTGACTAAAATGTAAAATGCTCCATATCTCGAGAACGGAGCAAGATAGACGAAAAATAACGATTTTTTCGGGGTTGTACGAAGGGGGAACACCAATTAGGACGCTTTAGACGATCCCATCAAAACATTCCTGAAATCTCCTTTTCCTGGGTGACTAAAATGTAAAATGCTCCATATCTCGGGAACGAAGTGAGATAGACGAAAAATAACGATTTTTTCGGGGTTGTACGAAGGGGGAACACCAATTAGGACGCTTTAGACGATTCCATCAAAACATTCCTGAAATCTCCTTTTCCTGGGTGACTAAAATGTAAAATGCTCCATATCTCGAGAACGGAGCGAGATAGACGAAAAATAACGATTTTTTCGGGGTTGTACGAAGGGGGAACACCAATTAGGACGCTTTAGACGATCCCATCAAAACATTCCTGAAATCTCCTTTTCCTGGGTGACTAAAATGTAAAATGCTCCATATCTCGAGAACGGAGCGAGATAGACGAAAAATAACGATTTTTTGGGGGTTGCACGAAGGAGGAACACCAATTAGGACGCTTTAGACGATCCCATCAAAACATTCCTGAAATCTCCTTTTCCTGGGTGACTAAAATGTAAGATGCTCCATATCTCGAGAACGGAGCAAGATAGACGAAAAATAACGATTTTTTCGGGGTTGCACGAAGGGGGAACACCAATTAGGACGCTTTAGACTATCCCATCAAAACATTCCTGAAATCTCCTTTTCCTGGGTGACTAAAATGTAAGATGCTCCATATCTCGAGAACGGAGCAAGATAGACGAAAAATAACGATTTTTTCGGGGTTGCACGAAGGGGGAACACCAATTAGGACGCTTTAGACGATCCCATCAAAACATTCCTGAAATCTCCTTTTCCTGGGTGACTAAAATGTAAAATGCTCCATATCTCGAGAACGGAGCGAGATAGACGAAAAATAACGATTTTTTGGGGGTTTTACGAAGGGGGAACACCAATTAGGACGCTTTAGACGATCCCATCAAAACATTCCTGAAATCTCCTTTTCCTGGGTGACTAAAATGTAAAATGCTCCATATCTCGAGAACGGAGCGAGATAGACGAAAAATAACGATTTTTTGGGGGTTGTACGAAGGGGGAACACCAATTAGGACGCTTTAGACGATCCCATCAAAACATTCCTGAAATCTCCTTTTCCTGGGTGACTAAAATGTAAAGTGCTCCATATCTCGAGAACGGAGCGAGATAGACGAAAAATAACGATTTTTTCGGGGTTGTACGAAGGGGGAACACCAATTAGGACGCTTTAGACGATCCCATCAAAACATTCCTGAAATCTCCTTTTCCAAGATAGACGAAAAATAACGATTTTTTCGGGGTTGTACGAAGGGGGAACACCAATTAGGACGCTTTAGATGATCCCATTAAAACATTCCTGAAATCTCCTTTTGCTGGGTGACTAAAATGTAAGATGCTCCATATCTCGAGAACGGAGCAAGATAGACGAAAAATAACGATTTTTTCGGTATTGCACGAAGGGGGAACACCAATTAGGACGCTTTAGACGATCCCATCAAAACATTCCTGAAATCTCCTTTTCCTGGGTGACTAAAATGTAAAATGCTCCATATCTCGAGAACGGAGCGAGATAGACGAAAAATAACGATTTTTTCGGGGTTGTACGAAGGGGGAACACCAATTAGGACGCTTTAGACGATCCCATCAAAACATTCCTGAAATCTCCTTTTCCTGACGAAAAATGACGATTTTTTCGGGGTTGTACGAAGGGGGAACACCAATTAGGACGCTTTAGACGATCCCATCAAAACATTCCTGAAATCTCCTTTTCCTGGGTGACTAAAATGTAAAATGCTCCATATCTCGAGAACGGAGCGAGATAGATGAAAAATAACGATTTTTTCGGGGTTGTACGAAGGGGGAACACCAATTAGGACGCTTTAGATGATCCCATTAAAACATTCCTGAAATCTCCTTTTCCTGGGTGACTAAATGTAAAGTGCTCCATATCTCGAGAACGGAGCGAGATAGACGAAAAATAACGATTTTTTCGGGGTTGCACGAAGGGGGAACACCAATTAGGACGCTTTAGACGATCCCATCAAAACATTCCTGAAATCTCCTTTTCCTGGGTGACTAAAATGTAAAATGCTCCATATCTCGAGAACGGAGCGAGATAGACGAAAAATAACGATTTTTTCGGGGTTGTACGAAGGGGGAACACCAATTAGGACGCTTTAGACGATCCCATCAAAACATTCCTGAAATCTCCTTTTCCAAGATAGACGAAAAATAACGATTTTTTCGGGGTTGTACGAAGGGGGAACACCAATTAGGACGCTTTAGATGATCCCATTAAAACATTCCTGAAATCTCCTTTTGCTGGGTGACTAAAATGTAAGATGCTCCATATCTCGAGAACGGAGCAAGATAGACGAAAAATAACGATTTTTTCGGGGTTGCACGAAGGGGGAACACCAATTAGGACGCTTTAGACGATCCCATCAAAACATTCCTGAAATCTCCTTTTCCTGGGTGACTAAAATGTAAAATGCTCCATATCTCGAGAACGGAGCGAGATAGACGAAAAATAACGATTTTTTCGGGGTTGTACGAAGGGGGAACACCAATTAGGACGCTTTAGACGATCCCATCAAAACATTCCTGAAATCTCCTTTTCCAAGATAGACGAAAAATAACGATTTTTTCGGAGTTGTACGAAGGGGGAACACCAATTAGGACGCTTTAGACGATCCCATCAAAACATTCCTGAAATCTCCTTTTCCTGGGTGACTAAAATGTAAAATGCTCCATATCTCGAGAACGGAGCAAGATAGACGAAAAATAACGATTTTTTCGGGGTTGTACGAAGGGGGAACACCAATTAGGAAACTTTAGACGATCCCAACAAAACATTCCTGAAATCTCCTTTTCCTGGGTGACTAAAACGTAAAATGCTCCATATCTCGGGAACAAAGCGAGATAGACGAAAAATAACGATTTTTTCGGGGTTGTACGAAGGGGGAACACCAATTAGGACGCTTTAGACGATCCCATCAAAACATTCCTGAAATCTCCTTTTCCTGGGTGACTAAAATGTAAAATGCTCCATATCTCGAGAACGGAGCAAGATAGACGAAAAATAACGATTTTTTCGGGGTTGTACGAAGGGGGAACACCAATTAGGACGCTTTAGACGATCCCATCAAAACATTCCTGAAATCTCCTTTTCCTGGGTGACTAAAATGTAAAATGCTCCATATCTCGGGAACGAAGCGAGATAGACGAAAAATAACGATTTTTTCGGGGTTGTACGAAGGGGGAACACCAATTAGGACGCTTTAGACGATCCCATCAAAACATTCCTGAAATCTCCTTTTCCTGGGTGACTAAAATGTAAAATGCTCCATATCTCGAGAACGGAGCAAGATAGACGAAAAATAACGATTTTTTCGGGGTTGTACGAAGGGGGTTGCTTTAGACGATCCCATCAAAACATTCCTGAAATCTCCTTTTCCTGGGTGACTAAAATGTAAAATGCTCCATATCTCGAGAACGGAGCGAGATAGACGAAAAATAACGATTTTTCGGGGTTGTACGAAGGAAGAACACCAATTAGGACGCCTTAGACGATCCCATCAAAACATTCCTGAAATCTCCTTTTCCTGGGTGACTAAAATGTAATATGCTCCATATCTCGAGAACGGAGCGAGATAGACGAAAAATAACGATTTTTCGGGGTTGTACGAAGGGGGAACACCAATTAGGACGCTTTAGACGATCCCATCAAAACATTCCTGAAATCTCCTTTTCCTGGGTGACTAAAATGTAAAGTGCTCCATATCTCGAGAACGGAGCGAGATAGACGAAAAATAACGATTTTTCGGGGTTGTACGAAGGAAGAACACCAATTAGGACGCATTAGACGATCCCATCAAAACATTCCTGAAATCTCCTTTTCCTGGGTGACTAAAATGTAATATGCTCCATATCTCGAGAACGGAGCGAGATAGACGAAAAATAACGATTTTTCGGGGTTGTACGAAGGGGGAACACCAATTAGGACGCTTTAGACGATCCCATCAAAACATTCCTGAAATCTCCTTTTCCTGGGTGACTAAAATGTAAAGTGCTCCATATCTCGAGAACGGAGCGAGATAGACGAAAAATAACGATTTTTTCGGGGTTGTACGAGTTGTACGAAGGGGGAACACCAATTAGGACGCTTTAGACGATCCCATCAAAACATTCCTGAAAACTCCTTTTCCTGGGTGACTAAAATGTAAAACGCTCCATATCTCGAGAACGGAGCGAGATAGACGAAAAATAACGATTTTTTCGGGGTTGTACGAGGGGGGAACACCAATTAGGACGCTTTAGACGATCCCATCAAAACATTCCTGAAATCTCCTTTTCCTGGGTGACTAAAATGTAAAATGCTCCATATCTCGAGAACGGAGCAAGATAGACGAAAAATAACGATTTTTTCGGGGTTGTACGAAGGGGGAACTGAAGTAAAATTTCAGTGTTCCAGAAGCTCAAGAATAAAATACAAAAGGTACTAACAGTTTAGATGATTTAATGAGAATGAGATTAAAAATATTTTCTATACAAATAATAAAATACAAAGGTTGATTAGATATGAATTGATTATAAAAAACAAAGTGTTTAAATACAAAGTATTTTAACAGCCCCACTTAATCAATACATATTATTCATAGAATTGAGATATCAAGTTAAAAATCAAACAACTAAAAACATAATTATAGAACCAAATTAAGAATAAAGAATTAAAAAATTTAAAATTGTTTCTAAGATAAACCCATATTAACTGTGCAAAAAATGTGTTTTTCCTTGCTAACGGGCTTCGTCAAATTATCTGCAATCATTTTGTTGGTGCTAACAAAGGTCACTTTAATATCCCCTCTGTCTAATCGTTCACGGATAAAATGATGACGAATGTCAATATGCTTTGTCCTAGGACTATAAATTTGATTCTTTGCCATATTGATGGCGCTTTGATTATCACTAAAAATTTCTATAGGATCTTGATAGTTGTCCAGTAACTCTTTTAGCAACTGTCGAATCCAAACCGCCTCTTGAGTGGCTGCTGAAAGAGCCATATATTCAGCTTCTGAACTAGAGAGTGCCACGGTCGGTTGTTTCTTACTTGCCCATGAAATTGCACAGCTCTCAAATTTGAAAATGTATCCTGTGAAAGATTTTCGATCATCAGAATCTGACGCCCAATCAGCATCACAAAATCCTTGAAGTTTTGAAGTGTCTTCATCAGATGTTTTGAATGTTAATTTGAAGTCTTTCGTCTTCTTCAGGTAGCGAAAAATTCTTTTCACAGCATTCCAATGTGGACGTCCGGGGTTATTATTAAATCTACTAAGATTTCCAATCGTGTATGTTAAGTCAGGTCGTGTACATTGAGATAAGTATAAGATGCATCCGATAGCCTCTTGATAAGGAACGTTGTTCATATCATCTTTCTCATATTGCGTTTTAGCTGACATCTCTTTTGTTAATTTGGTATTCGGATCAATTGGTGAATCAATGGGATGGCAATCGGCCATTCCAAATCGGTCAAGAATCTGTGTAATATATTTGGTTTGGTCCAAAGAAATCGTACCGGTTTTACTGTCTCTGGTTATTCTCATTCCAATGCAACTCCCAGCTTCACCAAGATCTTTCATGTTAAAATTTTTATTAAGATTTGCTTTGAGTTGATTTTTCCATGCATTGTTGTTAGAAAAAATCAGTAAGTCGTCTACATAGACAGCAACATAGACCATACTCTCCTTTTCGCGTCTAAAGTATATACATGCATCTATTTTAGAGCGAGTGTATCCAGATTTTATTAATACATTGTTCAATTTGACATTCCATTGGCGGCTTGCTTGTTTAAGTCCATAGATGGCCTTTTTAAGTAAACATACCTTTCCACTCTCATCGTCGTAGCCTTCAGGCTGCCGCATATAAATGTTTTCTTGAACATCTCCTTGTAAAAAAGCTGTGATCACATCCATTTGATCGATAGCAAGATTGAATTTGGAAGCAAGTGCCATCAAAAGTCGTATAGAGGAATACCTGACCACTGGTGAAAAGGTTTCTTCGTAGTCAAATCCAGGACGTTGACTGCAACCTTTAGCGACGAGTCTTGCCTTGTATCGAGAAATATTTCCAGTTGAATCCGTTTTTATTTTAAAAACCCACTTGCAGTGTATGGCTTTCCTGTCGTTAGGTAAGTTTACCAATTCCCACGTTCTGTTATCCATTAAAGATCGATATTCGTCATCCATTGCATTTTTCCATTCAACAGAGTTTGATCCACCTAAGGCTTTTCCAACAGTTAATGGTTCGTCAAAAAAGCTACTTGCCAGATACGAAATGCAATCAGGGTATTCTATCTTTTTTCGTAATCTAGATGACCTTCTTAATTCTGGGTTTTCGCTTTCTTCATCAGTGTGTGACAGAATATCAACAGCATCAGCATCGGGATCAGAA